>JBBHKE010000562.1:0-18535 GCA_037447655.1 Zygnema cylindricum | reverse complement strand
TTTTTAATTTAGGTCAGGATTCTTGTAACCGCTAACATTTTGTGTAATTTAGGTAACAATTCTTTTTTCGCTAACAGTTTTTGTAATTTAGGTAACAATTCTTGTTATCGCTAACAGTTTGTGTAATTTAGGTCACAATTCTTATTATCGCTAACATTTTGTGTAATTTAGGTAACAATTCTTGTTATCGCTAACAGTTTTTGTAATTTAGGTAACAATTCTTGTTATCGCTAACAGTTTGTGTAATTTAGGTAACAATTCTTGTTATCGCTAACAGTTTTTCTAATTTAGGTAACAATTTTTGTTATCGCTAACAGTTTGAGTAATTTAGGTAACAATTCTTGTTATCGCTAACAGTTTGTGTAATATAGGTAACTATTCTTTTTATCGCTAACAGGTTTTGTAATTTAGGTAACAATTCTTGTTATCGCTAACAGTTTGTGTAATTTAGGTCACATTTTTTGCTATCGCTAACCTGTTTGTGTAATTTAGGTATCAATTCCTGTTCTCGCTAACTGTTTGTTTACTTTATGTGGCAATTCCTCTTATCGCTAACCATTTGTCTAATTTAGGACACAATTCTTGTTATTGCTAATTGTTTGTGTAATTTAGGTAACAATTCTTGTTATCGCTAACAGATTGTGTAATTTAGGTGACAATTATTGTTATCGCTAACAGTATGTGTAATTTAGGTAATAATTCTTGTTATCGCTAATTGTTTGTGTAATTTAGGTAACAATTCTTGTTATCGCTAACAGTTTGTGTAAGTTAGGTAACAATTCTTGGAAGCGCAAACAGTTTGTGTAATTTAGACAACTATTCCTGTTATCGCTAACTGTTTGGTTAATTTAGGTAACAATCTTGTTATCGCTAATTGTTTGTGTAATTTAGGTCACAATTTTTGTTATCGCTGACTGTTTGTGTACTTTAGGAACGTATTCCTGTAATCGCTAACCGTTTTTGTAATTTAGGTAACAATTATTGTTATCGCTAACTGTTTGTGTAATTTTGGTAACAATTCTTGTTATCGCTGACAGCTTTTGTAATTTAGGTAACAATTCTTGTTATCGCTAACATTTTGTGTAGTTTAAGTAGCAATTGTTGTTATTGCTAATTGTTTGGGTAATTTAGGTAACAAATTTTGTTATTGGTAACTGTTTGTGTAATTTAGGTAACAATTCTTTTTATGGCTAACAGTTTGTGTAATTTAGGTAACAATTCTTATTATCGCTAACATTTTGTGTAATTTAGTTAACCATTCTTGACATCGCTAACTGTTTTTGTAATTTAGGTTACAATCATTGTTATCGCTAACAGTTTTTGTAATTTAGGTAAAAATTCTTGTGATCGCTAACAATTTGTGTAATTTAGGTGACAATTCTTGTTAATGCTAACGGTTTGTGTAATTTAGGTAACGATTCTTGTTCTTGCCTCTCATGCACGACAATCGCTAACAGTTTGTGTAATTTAGGTCACAATTCTTGTTATCGCTAACAATTTTTGTAATTTAGGTCACAATTCTTGTTATCACTAACTGTTTGTGTAATTTAGGTCACAATTCCTGTTATCGCTAACTGTTTGTTTAATTTAGGTACACAAGTTATTTTTGCTAACTGTTTGTGTACTTTAGGAACCAATTCTTGTCATCGCTAACCGTTTGTGTAATTTACGAAATAATTCTTGTTATCACTAACAATTTGTCTAATTTAGGTCACAATTTTTGTTATCGCTAACTGTTTATGTAATTTAGGTAACAATTTTTGGTATTGCTAACTGTTTGGTTAATTTATGAAACAATTCTCGTTATCGCCAACTGTTTGTGTAATTTTGGTAACAATTCTTGTTATTGCTAACAACTTTTGTAATTTAGGTAACAATTCTTGTTATCGCTAACTTTTTGTGTAATTTAGGTAACAGTTCTTGTTATCGCTAACAGTTTGTGTAGTTTAAGTAACAATTCTTGTTATCGCTAACAGTTTGTATAACTTAGGTATCAATTCTTGTTATCGCTAACAGTTAGTGTAATTTAGGTAACAATTATTGTTATCGCTAACAGTTTGTGTAAATTAGGTAACAATTCTTGTTATCGCTAACAGTTTGTGTAGTTTAAGTAGCAATTCTTGTTATCACTAACTGTTTGGGTAATTTAGGTACCAATTCTTGTTATCGCTAAAAGTTTTTGTAATTTAGGTAACAAATTTTGTTATTGCTAACTGTTGGTGTAATTTAGGTAACAATTCTTTTTATCGCTAACAGTTTGTGTAATTTAGGTGGCAATTCTTGTTATCGCTAAGATTTTGTGTAATTTAGGTCACAATTCTTGTTATCGCTAGCAGTTTTTGTATTTAGGTAACAATTTTTGTTATCGCTAACAATTTGTGTAAGTGAGGTAACAATTTTTGTTATCGCTAAGAGTTTGCGTAAGTTAGTTAACAATTCTTGTAAGCGCAAACAGTTTGTGTAATTTAGTTAACAATTCATGTTATCGCTAACTGTTTGGTTAATTTAGGTCACAATTCTGGTTATCCCTAAATGTTTGTGTACTTTAAGTACCAATTCTTGTTATCGCTAACAGTTTTTGTAATTTAGGTAACAATTTTTGTTATCGCTAACCATTTGTGTACTTTAGGTAACAGGAAACAATTCTTGTTATCGCTATCTATTTGTGTAATTTAGGTAACAATTCTTGTTATCGCTAACAGTTTGTGTAAATTAGGTAACAATTCTTGTTATCGCTAACTGTTTAGTTAATTTAGGTAACAATTCTTGTTATCGCTAACTTTTTGTGTAATTTAGGTAACAATTTTTGTTATCGCAAACAGTTTGTGTAAATTAAGTAGCAATTCTTGTAAGCGCTAACAGTTTCTGTAATTAACATAACAATTATTGTTATCGCTAACTGTTTCGTTAATTTAGGTAACAATTTTTGTTTTCGCTAACTTTTTGTGTAATTTAGGTAACAATTCTTGTTATCGCTAACAGTTTGTGTAATTTTGGAAACAATTCTTGTTATCGCTTACAGTTTGTGTAATTTAGGTAACAATTTTTGTTATCGCTGACAGTTTTTGTAATTTAGGTAACAATTCTTGTTATCGCTAACAATTTGTGTAATTTAGGTAACAATTCTTGTTATTGCTAAGTGTTTGTGTAATTTAGGTAACAATTCTTGTTATTGCTAACAGTTTGTGTAAATTAGGTAGCAATTCTTGTAAGCGCTAACAATTTGTGTAATTTAGATAACAATTATTGTTATCGCTAACTGTTTGGTTAATTTAGGTAACAAATCTTGTTATCACTAACAGTTTGTGTAATTTAGGTTACAATTCTTGTTATTGCTAACAGTTTGGGTAATTTAGGTAACAATTCTTGTTATCACTAATTGTTTCTGTAATTTAGGTAAGAGTTCTTGTTCTCGCTAACTGTTTGTGTAATTTAGGAAACAATTATTGTTATCGCTATCAGTTTTTGTAATTTAGGTAACAATTATTGTTATCGCTATCTATTTTTGTAATTTAGGTTACAATTTTTATTATCGCTAATAGTTTGTGTAATTTAGGTAACAATTCTTGTTATCGCTAACAATTTGTGTAATTTAGGTCACATATTTTGTTATAGCTAACTGTTTGTGTAATTTAGGTAACAATTTTTGTTATCGCTAATTGTTTGTGTAATTAACGTAACAATTCTTATTATCGCTAATAGTTTTTGTAATTTAGGTAACAATTCTTGTTATCGCTAACAGTTTGTGTAATTTAGGTTACAATTTTTGTTATCGCTAACTGTTTGTGTAATTAGGCAACAATTCTTGTTATCGCTAAGAGTTTGTGTAATTTTGGTAACAATTTTTGTTATCGCTAACAGTTTTTGTAATTTGGGTAATAATTCTTATAAGTGCTAAAAGTTTGTGTAATTTAGGTCACAATTCTTGTTATTGCTAACTGTTTTTGTAATTTTAGTAACAATTCTTGTTATCGCTAATAGTTTGTGTAAGTTAGGTAGCAATTCCTGTAAGCGCAAACACTTTGTGTAATTTAGAAAAGAATTATTGTTATCACTAACTGATTGGTTAATTTAGGTAACAATTTTTGTTATCGCTAACTGTTTGTGTAATTTAGGTAACAATTCTTGTTATCGCTAACTGTTTAGGTACTTAAGGAAACAATTTTTGTTATCGCTAACAGTTTGTGTAATTTAGGTAACAATTATTGTTATCACTAACTGTTTGTGTACTTTAGGTAAAAATTCCTATTATCGCTAACCGATTGTGTAATTTAGGAAACAATTTTACCTAACTTAAGCAAACTGTTAACGCTAACCGAAAAATTACCTTACTTACACAAATTGTTAGCACTAACAGGAATTATAACCTACTTTACACAAACTGCTTGCGCTAACAAGAATTGTTACCTAAGTTACACAAATTGTTAGCGCTAAAAGGAATTGTTACCTAACTTACACAAACTACTAGCGCTAACAAGCATTGTTATCAAAGTTACACAAATTGTTAGCGCTAACAGGAATTGTTACCTAACTTACAGAAATTATTAGCGCTAACAAGAATTGTTATCAAAATTACACAAATTGTTAACGCTAATACAAATTGTTACCTACCTTAAAAAAACTGTTAGCGCTAACATGAATTGTTACCTAAGTTACACAAACAGTTAGCGCTAACAAAAAATATAATCTATTTTACACAAACTGTTAGCGCTAACACGAATTGTGACCTAACTTACACACACTGTTAGCGCCAACAAGAATTGTTATCTAAATTACACAATTTGTTAGTGCTTACAAAAATTGTTATCAAAATTACAAAAACTGTTAGCGCTAACAAGAATTGTTACCTAACTTACACAAACTCTTAACGCTAACAGAAATGTTACCCTACTTACACAAACTGTTAGCTTCAACAAGAATTGTGACCTAACTCACACACTCTGTTAGCGCTAACAACAATCGTTACCTAACTTACACAAACTGTTAGCGCTAACAAGTATTGCTATCTAAATTACACAAACTGTAAGCGCTAACAGGAATTGTTACCTAAGTTACACAAACTGTTAGCGCTAACAATAATTGTTATCTATATTACACAAACTGTTAGCGCTAACAAGAATTGTTATCTAAATTACACAAACTGTTAGCGCTAACAAGAATTGTTACCTAAGTTACACAAAATGTTATCGCTAACAATAATTGTAATCGATATTACACAAACTATTAGCGCTAACAAGAATTGTTATCTAAATTACACAAACTGTTAGCGTCAACAAGAATTGTGACTTAACTCACACACTCTGTTACCTCTAACAAGAATTGTGACCTAACTTACACAAATTGTTAGCGCTAACAAGAATTGTTATCTAAATTACACAAACAGTTAGCGCTAACAAGAATTGTTACCTAACTTACACAAACTGTTAGCGCTAACAAGAATTGTTTTCTAAATTACCCAAACTTTTAGTGCTAACAGGAGTTGTTACCTAACTTACAGAAACTGTTAGCGCCAACAAGAATTGTTATCAAAATTACACAAACTGTTAGCGCTAAGAGGAAATGTTACCAAACTTACAAAAACTGTTAGCGCTAACAAGAATTGTTATCTAAATTACACAAACTGTTAGTGCTAATATGAATTGTTACCTAAGTTACACAAACTGTTAGCGCTAACAAGAATTGTTATCTAAATTACACAAACAGTTAGCGCTAACAGGAATTGTTATCTAACTTACACAAACTTTTAAGGCTAATAAGAATTGTTACCTAACTTACAGAAACTATTAGCGCTAACAAGAATTGTTATCAAAATTACACAAATTGTTAGCGCTAATACAAATTGTTACTTACTTTACAAAAACTATTAGCGCTAACAGGAATTGTTACCTAAGTTACACAAACTGTTAGCGCTAACAAGAATTGTTATCTATATTACACAAACTGTTAGCGCTAACACGAATTGTTATCTAACTTATACAAACTGGTAGCGCTCTTAATAATTGTTATCTAAATTACATAAACTGTTAGCGCTAACAGGAATTGTTACCTAACTTACACAAAATTATGAAGCTAACAAGAATTGTTATCTAAATTACACAAACCGTTAGTGCTTACTGAAATTGTTATCCAAATAACACAAATTGTTACTGCTAATAGAAATTGTTACCTAATTTACACAACCTGTTAGCGCTAATAAGAATTGTTATCTAAGTTACACAAACTGTTTGCACTAACAAGAATTGTTACCTTACTTACACAAATTGTTAACGCTAACAGGAATTGTTATCTAAATTACACAATCTGTTAGCGCTTACAAGAATTGTTATCAAAATTACACAGACTGTTAGCGCTAACAAGAATTGTTACCTACCTTACACAAACTGTTAACGCTAACAGAAATGTTACCTTACTTACACAAACTGTTAGCACTAACAAGAATTGTTACCTAACTTACACAAACTGTTAGCGCTAACAAGAATTATAACCTACCTTACACAAACTAATAGCGCTAACAGGAACTGTGATCTAACTTACACAAACTGTTAGCGCTAACAGGAATTGTTACCTAGATTACACAAACTGTTATTGCTAATAGGAACTGTGATCTTACTTACACAAAAACTTAGCGCTAACCAGAATAGTTATCTATATTACACAAACTATTAACTTTAAAAGGAATTGTGACCTAACTTACACAAACTGTTAGCGCTAACAAGTATTGTTATCTAAATTACACAAACTATTAGCGCTAACAAGATTTGTTACCTAAGTTACACAAACTGTTATCGCTAACAAAAACTGTTATCTATATTACACACTCTGTTAGCTCTAACTAGAATTGTGACCTAACTTACACAAATTGTTAGCCCTTACAAGAATTGTTATCTAAATTACACAAACTCTTAGTGATAACAGGAATTGTTATCTAACTTACACAAAATGTTAGCGCTAACAAGAATTGTTACCAAACTTAGTAAAACTTTTAGCTCTAAGAAGAATGGTTATCTATATTACAGAAATTGTTAGCGCTAACAACAATTGTTATCTTAATTACACAAACTGTTAGCGCTTTCACGAAATGTTACCTAAATTACACAAACAGTTAGGGCTAAAAAAAATTGTTATCTAAATTACACAAACTATTAGCGCTAACAAGAATTGATACCTAACTTAGAAAAACTGTTAGCGCTAACAGGTTTTGTTACCTAACTTACACAAACTTTTAGCTCTAAGAAGAATTGTTATCTATATTACACAAATTGTTAGCGCTAACAATAATTGTTATCAAAATTACACAAACTGTTAGCGCTAACAAGAATTGTTACCTTACTTACACAAACTGTTAGCGTTAACAAGAATTGTTATCTATATTACACAAATTGTTAGCGCTAACAAGAATTGTTACCTAACTTACAAAACTGTTAGCGCTAACAATAATTGTTATCAAAATTACACAAACTGTTAGCGCTAATAGGAATTGTTACCTACCTTACACACACTGATAGTGCTAACATGAATTGTTACCTAAGTTACACAAACTGTTAGCGCTAACAAGAATTGTTAACTAAATAACACAAACAGTTAGCGCTAACAGAATTGTTATCTAACTTACACAAACTGTTAGCGCTAACAAGAATTGTCACTTAACTTATACAAATTTTTAGCGCTAAAAAGAATTGTTATCTAAATTACACAAACTGTTAGCGCTAACAGGAATTGTTATCTAACTTACACAAACTTTTAGGGCTAATAGGAATTGTTACCTAACTTACAGTAACTATTAGCGCTAACAAGAATTGTTATCAAAATTACACAAATTGTTAGCGCTAATACAAATTGTTACTTACCTTACAAAAACTATTAGCGCTAACAGGAATTGTTACCTAACTTACACAAACTGTTAACGCTAACAAGAATTGTTATCTAAATTACACAAACTGTTAGTGCTAACAAGAATTCTAATCTAATTTACACAAACTGATAACGCTAACCAGAATTGTTAACTAAATTACACAAACTATTAGCGCTAACATGAATTGTTACCTTACTTGTACAAACTGTTAACGCTAACAGGAATTGTTACCTAACTTACACAAAATGTTAGCGCTAACAAGATTGTTACCTATCTTACACAAACTATTAGCGCTAACAAAATTGCAACCTTGTTGTCTTTTGGAAAGCTTTAAGTCTCAGAGCAGCGCAACAGCGCAGCAACTATATAGCTGCTATACAGCAGAGCAGCTGCTATACGGAAGAGCAGCCCAGCTGCTATACAGCAGAGCAGCTGCTATACAGCAGAGCAGCACAGCAGTAGAGCAGCGCAACAGCAGAGCAGCGGAGCAGCGCACCAGCAGAGCAGCGCAGCAGCGAAGGTACAATATAGACAAGACAACACAACCACGATTATATTTGATATGGTCCGTACGGTCAACGCAGCGTGTGATATTCTTAATGTGATTCTGTACAGATAGAGCAATTGCGATAGATACGATTCTAGTAAACTTAGTGGGTAACTCAGTGGTAACTTAGTGGGTAACTCAGTGGTAGCTTAGTGATAGCTTAGTGGTAGCTTGACAGATTGGTGGTAGCTTGGTGGTTTGACGTACCTCCCAAGTACACTGGCATTGCCAATTCAACACAAGTATAAGACTTAGGACTCAAACATATTATGTATCCACACTTCCAAGTAGTAAAACTGCAAACAGTTTTTGGGAAACTTCTGAGTATTATATCTTGAGTGTTGTTGGGTCAATTGTGCTGAAACTTTAAGAGTTGTCACTGTTTATGCTACTCTATATTTCGATAGAGATTTTGTGAGGTTTGGATGCTTATATAAGAATTGGTGAGCACTTAAGAACAGCTGTTTGGTAGGATTCTTGATAGCTTCTGAGAGTGTATCATGTCTACTTCTACTACTACTGCAGCTCCTCCACCTGCACCGGTGGTTGCATAACAACACGTTATGGGCCTGTCATCAAGAATTCCTATCTTTTCCGGGGATAAGTATGTTTTCTGGCGGATATGGTGGAGACACATTTTGAAAATGTCAATCTTTTGGATGTATTGGATGGTTCGTTGGATGAATCTGATTCGTCATGGTCTAAGAAAAATACGCAGGCTCATTCTATTTTGAAATTTTGTATATTTGAGGACTTAGCTATGTCTCGGATAAAAATGAAAAAGGCAATTGATATCTGGAAATCCATTAAAAGTGATTATGAAAAGGCTAATGTTCAAGAAGAGCTTCTATTGGCGCGAAAAATTTGGGACTATAAGTACACAGGCGGTACAATGGTTGAATATTCTAACAAATTTCGTATTCTTCTAGATGCACATGCTTGTGCCGGTGGGGTATTTCCTCAGTTTCAACAGGCAGCATTGCTCATGCGGGGTCTCCCTCGTAGTATGAAAGGAGCATCTGACATGCTCAAACAAAAAGATAAAGCTAGCTGGACTTTACAATTAGCGATCAATATTTTATTAGAGGAGGAAGCTACATCTAACATCCTCAATGTTGAGCAAGTAGAGGCTTTTAATTCAGAATTTGGAAGAAAGGTCAATTTAATTAGCATCGTAATCAGTTTACCCAGTTCAGACAGTTTAATCAGGGTAGAAATAGACAATCAAACAATGCATGTTTTTATTGTAGTGAGAGAGGTCATGGATACAAATTCTGTCCTAAACTTAAACAAGCTAACGATATAGGTTTATAAAGGCCGGGATGGCAACAAAGTCAGTTTTACAAAAGATTCACGAGGCCTACACCTCGTGGAAATGCATTGTTTTTAGCTTCTTCATCATTCCGAGACGAGACCCTGACATTGTCTAAGGAGGACGACACGCATCTATTCGCTATGGCGGCAGCAATGGAAGGCACAAAGGACCCTGGATGGATTATGGATACAGAAGCGTCAGTCCATATGTGTTGGAACAAGGCGATCCTCAAAAATCTGAAAGCAACGCCGGAGAAAAATATTTATTATGCTTGTGTAATGAGTGTCCAAACTCGTGCAATGGGTGATGTGTCATTGCTAGTTGATGTGGATGGAAAAGCAATTGAAAGGACTCTTCACAATGTCTTATTTGTGCCTGACTTTAAGAAAAATTTGTTTTCTACGTCGTTGGTAAAGAGTAAAGGCTTTGAGGTTAGTTAAAAAAACGGTCGGCAGGTTGTTAACAAAAACGGCAAGGTTGCAATTACAGGTACTAGAGATAGTAGCAAGATGTATCGCATGGATATGGCTAATACAAAGGAAAATGATGTTTTGTACTTTGGTGTTTTGCACTCAGATGAGTTGTGGCATAAAAGATAGGCCATGTAAACTATGATAGTTTGAAGAAAATGGTCATTCCTAGAAAAATAGAGGGTGTATCACTCACAAATGAGCCGGTCAAAACTTGTGATGGTTGCGCTTTAGGCAAAATCCACCGATTACCATTTCCTAAGGAGTCTGAGCATCGGTCAATGAAACTACTGCAACAAATTCATTCGGATGTTTTTGGTCCTGCGAAGGTTCCATCTGCCGGGGGGATGAAATACATGGTCACCTTCACGGATGATTTCTCCAGGTTTACAAAAGTTTACTTCATGAAGGAAAAATGTGAAGTGTTTGGCCACTTCAAACACTATAAAGCATGGGTTGAAAAACTTTATAATTTACCTATTTTGCAGCTCAGATCGGACAATGGTGGTGAATATACATCGAAAGAATTTGAAACCTTTTTACTTGAAGAAGGTATCAATCATCTATTGACTGTTCCATATTCACCGGAACAAAATGGGGTGTCTGAAAGACTAAATAGAACTCTCACAGAAAGCTCCAGGTCGATGCTCGCAGATAAGAATGTGGATCCGAAATTCTGGGCTGAGGCTCTAAATTGTGCAGTTTATATTAAAAATAGGATAGGATCCAGATCGGTAGACACTACTCCTTACGAGATTTGGACAGGTATCAAACTAGATAATAGCCATTTTAAATTCTTTGGTAGTCAATGCTTTATATTGGATACGTCCATAGATAGATGGAAAATGGAACCAAAGGGACTACCAGGTATTTTGTTAGGATATGACGATCACTCCAAAGGTTATCGAGTCTTTGTGTTTGAGAGGCAGAAAATAATTGTAGTACGGAATATTATTGTAAAGGATGAGTTTGACTCCGTAGACTTATTTAAAATGACAGAGCAGCAAAAGCAGCAAAAGGTACAAGAATATGTCATTTTAGATTGCATGCACAAAATTGTCTCGCAGATGCATCATTCTCCGGTGGTGACTCCGGAGTCCACCTCTCTCCAAGTTCCTCCACAAGTTCAGTTCCAACCGGACCAACAACAGTCAATACACACGGATCGCAACCACCGCAATCAGCGCAATGCGCGCCATCCGACGATCTCAGCCTCAAAATTTCCTGGGGGAAGAAGATCCAGCAGTCGCCTGCAAGCAAGTTCTCACTTTGCCTACTCGGCAACCTCAGGGGAGCCTTTGACCATTCAGGAGGCCTTCTCATCACCAGAACGGAATCACTGGATTGAGGCAGCAAACGACAAAATGAAGTCCATCATGGAGGCTCAAACATGGGAGCTTGTGAACCTTCCTCCGGACCGAAAAGCGATCGGCAGCAAATGGGTATTCAAGGTGAAGCTAAATCCCGACAACACCATTGAACGTTACAAGGCCAGACTTCTGGCAAAGGGGTATAATCAAAAGGAAAGAATCGATTTTGAAGAAACATTTTCTCTGGTTGTAAGATTTCCGACAGTTAGGATTTTGCTGTCCCTAGCGGCTATAGAAGATATGGAAATACATCAGATGGATGTAAAGACGGCCTTTTTGCATGGAGAACTAGAAGAGACCATTTACATGCTGCAGCCAAAAAAGTATGTGGAACTAGGAAAAGAGCACGTAGTATGCAAGTTGCTAAAATCTCTATACCACCTAAAACAGGCCCCCAAACAGTGGAATCTAAAGCTTGATGAATCCTGGACTAGCCTAGGATTTCAAAGGATAAGTAGTGATCACTCTATCTACGTTCTAAAAGGTGAAAATAGGATAATATTTATAGCAGTGTATGCAGATGATTTACTATTAATTAGCAAATAAATGGCTGAAATTAACAAAATCAAAACTGCTCTAAACTCACGGTTCGAGATGAAAGACCTCGGTGAGGCAAAATATATTTTGGGTATTCAGGTAGAGAGGGACAAATATAAGAAAGTAATAAAATTGACTCAAAAGAAGGCTATTGGAAACATGTTAGATGAGTACGGAATGCGGGGGGCAAAAGGATGTCTAACTCCAATGGAGGTTCGGCAAAAGTTAGAGGGAGAAGAGACAGAACCAGGTGTCATTGTTAGCGAGTATTTAGAATCTGGGGAGAATGATTATATGACACAAATACCTTACAGACACATAGTGGGAAGCTTAATATATTTCATGAATTGTACCCGTCCTGACATTGGTGCAGCAGTCGGGGTACTGAGCAGGAGTCTAGAGAATCCGAGAAAATCTGACTTTGATGCAGCAAGGAGAGTCTTAAGATATTTGGCCGGAACTAAAGACCTCAAACTCACGCTAGGCGGAGGAGAAGTAAAACTGCAAACGTGGAGTGATGCAAACAATGGCGACATGCCAAGCCGGAAATCCACCACGGGATTCGTTCTACAAGTTGGGAACGGTACTTGCTGTTGGAGCAGCAAACTTCAAAAGGTGACAGCACAGTCGACAATGGAGTCAGAATATATGGCAGCAAGCTCGGCCCTCAAAGAGTTTTTATGGGTAAAATCCATATTAGAAGAACTAGGATACATGCAAGTTGGTCCACAGGTGATCTGGTGTGTTAACCAGGCTGTTATTGCCATTGCTTCTAATCCGAGTCATCACTTCAAAAGCAAGCACATGGATGTGCGATTACACTTTATAAGAGAAAAAGTGTTCTCTAGAGTGATTAAATTATGTTATTTACCAGATGCAAAAATGATAGCTGATATGCTTACTAAAGCTCTTCCTGCTCCTAAGCTGAAGTATTGTAGGGACGCAGTGGGATTAAGTAAATAGTTAAATTGCTGCAGTGCTATACTGCCACGCTGCTATAAGTCTACAAGAGAGGTAGTGGGACTGAGTGACTTGATAATTGCTATATTGCTATAGTGCGATACTGCGCTAGTTTATCACCGCAGCTGCGCTGGTATACTGAGTCTAAAATGTTTTGTTTTTGGAAAGCTCTGATACCACAGATTCCACAAACTTCGGTAATGACTCCGGCATCAGACTCTCACCAACTTCGGGTCCAGACGGACCAAGAGAAGTCAATACACACGGATTGCAACCAACGCAATCAGCAAGACACGGATCGCAACCAGCGCAATCAGCGCAATATGCAGCATCCGACGATCTCAGCCTCAGAATTTCCGGGGGGAAAAAGATCAAGCAGCCGCCCGCAAGCAAGCTCTCACTTTGCCTACTAGGCAGTGTCAGGGGAGCCCTTGACCATCCAAGAGGCCTTCTCATCACCAGAGCGGAATCACTGGATTGAGGTGGCAAACGACGAAATGAAGTCGATCATGGAGGCTCAAACATGGGAGCTCGTGGACCTTCCTCCAGACCGAAAAGCGATCGGCAGCAAATGGGTATTCAAGGTAAAGTTAAATCCCGATAACACCATTGAACACTATAAGGCCAAACTTGTGGCGAATGGGTACAATCAAAAGGAAGGAATCGATTTTGAAAAAACATTTTCTCCGGTTATAAGATTTCTAACAGTTAGGATTTTGCTATCCCTAGCTACTATAAAAGATATGGAAATTCATTAGATGGATGTAAAAACGACCTTTTTGCATGGAGAACTAGAAGAGACCATTTACATGCAGCAGCCTGAAAAGTATGTAGAACCAGGAAAAGAGCACTTAGTATGCAAGTTGCTAAAATCTTTGTACGGCCTAAAACAGGCCCCTAGACAGTGGAATATAAAGCTTGATGAATTCTTGACTAGTCTAGGATTTCAAAGGATAAGTTGTGATCACTCTGTCTACGTTCTAAAGGGTGAAAATGGGATAGTGTATATAGCAGTATATGTAGATGATTTGCTATTAATTAGCAAATCAATGGCCGAATAAACAAAATCAAAACTGCTCTAAACTCACGGTTCGAGATGAAAGACCTCGGTGAGGCAAAATATATTTTGGGTATCCAGGTAGAGAGGGACAAGAATAAGAAAGTAATTAAATTGACTCAAAAAGAGGCTATTGGAAACATGTTAGATGAGTACGGAATGCGGGGGGCAAAAGGATGTTTAACTCCAATGGAGTTTCGGCAGAAGTTAGAGGGAGAAGAGACAAAACCATGTGTCATTGTTAGCGAGTATTTAGAATCTGGGGAGAATAATCCTATGACAATAATACCTTATAGACAGATAGTGGGAAGCTTAATATACTTCATGAACTGTACGCGTCCTGACATTGCTGCTGCAGTCGGGGTACTCAGTAGGAGTCTAGAAAATCTGAGAAAATCTGATCTTGATGCAGCAAAGAGAGTTTTAAGATATTTGGCAGGAACTAAAGATCTCAAACTCACCTTAGACGGAGGAGAAGTCAAGCTGCAAACATGGAGTGATGCAAGCTATGGCGACATGCCAAGCCGGAAATCCACCACGGGATTTGTTCTACAAATTGGGAACGGTACTTGCTTTTGGAGCAGCAAACTTCAAAAGGTTACAGCACAGTCGACAATGGAGTCAAAATATATGGCAGCAAGCTCGGCCCTCAAAGAACTCTTATGGGTAAAATCCATGTTAGAAGAACTAGGATACATCGAAGCTGGTCCACAGGTGATCTGGTGTGATAACCAGGCTGCCATTGCCATTGCTCTAACGCGAGTCATCACTTCAAAAGCAAGCACATGGATGTACGATTACACTTTGTAAGAGAAAAGGTGTACTCTAGAGTGTTTTAATTATGTTATTTGCCAGATGCAAAAATGATTGCTGATATGCTCACTAAAGCTCTTCCTGCTCCTAAGCTGAAGTATTGTAGGGACGTAGTGGGATTAAGTGAATAGTTGAAATGCTGCACTGCTATACTGCCACTCTGCGATGAATCCACCATTGTGAGGTAGTGGGACTGGGTGACTTGCTAATTGCTATATTGCTATGCTGCGATGCTGCGCTAGTTTATCACCGCAGCTGCGCCGGGATAGTGAGTCTAAAGCTTTAGGGGAGTGTTGTCTTTTTGGAAAGCTTTCAGTCTCAAGGCTGCGCAGATGCTTTACAGACAAAGCAGCGTAGCTGCTATAGAGACAAAGTAGCGCAGCTGGTATACAACAGAGCAGCGCAGTTGCTATACAGCAGCGCAGCTGCTATACAGCAGCGCAGCTGCTATACAGCATAGTAGTTGCTATACAGCAGAGCAACTGCTATACTGCAAAGCAGCGCAGCAGCAGAGCAGTGCAGCAGCAGAGCAGCGCAACAGCGAAGCTGCAACACAGACAGGACAGAGCAACCACAATTATATTCTATATGGTCCGTACGGACAACGCAACGTCTGATATTCTTAATGTGATTCTGTACAGGATAGAGTAACTGCGATAGATACGATTCTAGTCAACTTAGTGGGAACTCAATGGTAGCGTAGTGGTAGCTCAGTGGTAGCTTAGTGGTAGCTCAATGGTAGCTTAGTATTATCTTGGCAGCTTGACGTACCTCTCAGCTACACTGGTATTGCCGGTACAACACAAGTATAAGACTTAGGACTCATAACATATATTGTATCCAGACTTCCAAGTAGTAAAACCGCAAACAGTTTTTGGGAAACTTCTGAGTATTTATCTTGGGTGTTGTCGGGTCAATTGTGCTATAACTTTGGGAGTTATCAGTGTTTATTCTACTCTATATTCTGATAGAGTTTTGTGAGGTTTGGATGCTTGTATAAGAAGTGGTGAGCACTTAAGAACAACTGTTTGGTACGATTCTTAATAGCTTTTGAGAGTGTATCATGTCTACTTCTACTACTATTGCTCCTCCTCCACCTGCACCAATGGTTGTAGAACAACATAAAGCTTTAGGGGAGTGTTGTCTTTTGGAAAGCTTTCAGTCTCAGAGCACTGCAGCAGCGAAGCTGCAATACAGACAAGACAACGCAACCACGATTATATTTGATATGGTCCGTACGGTCAACGCAGCGTCTGATATTCTTAATGTGATTCTGTACAGATAGAGCAATTGCGATAGATACGATTCTAGTAAACTTAGTGGGTAACTCAGTGGTAACTTAGTGGGTAACTCAGTGGTAGCTTAGTGATAGCTTAGTGGTAGCTTGACAGATTGGTGGTAGCTTAGTGGTTTGACGTACCTCCCAAGTACACAAGCATTGCCAGTTCAACACAAGTATAAGACTTAGGACTCAGAACATATTATGTATCCAGACCAAACTGCAGACAGTTTTTTGCAAACTTCTGAGTATTTTATCTTGAGTGTTGTTGGGTCAATTGTGCTGAAACTTTGGGAGTTGTCAGTGTTTATGCTACTCTATATTCTGATAGAGTTTTGTGAGGTTTGGATGCTTATATAAGAATTGGTGAGCACTTAAGAACAGCTGTTTGGTAGGATTCTTGATAGCTTCTGAGAGTGTATCATGTCTACTTTTACTACTACTGCTACTCCTCCACCTGCACCGGTGGTTGTAGAACAACAAGGATAACAAAAATTGTTACCTAACTTACACAAACAGTTAGCGATAACAAGAATTGTTACCTAAATTACACAAACTGCTAGCGATAACAAGAATTGTTACCTAAATTACACAAACATTTAGCGATGACAAGAACTATTACCTAAATTCCAAAAATTGTTAGCAATAACAAGATTTGTTACCTAAATTACACAAACAGTTAGCGATAACAAGAATTGTTTCCTAAATTACACAAACGGTTAGCAATAGCAAGAATTTTTACCTAAATTACACAAACAGTTAGCGATAACAAGAATTGTTACCTAACTTACACAACTGTTAGCGATAACAAGAATTGTTACCAAAATTACACAAATAGTTAGCGATAACAAAAATTGTTTCCTAAATTACATAAACGGTTAGAAATAGCAAGAATTTTAACCTAAATTACACAAACAGTTAGGGATAACAAAAATTGTTACCTAACTTACACAAACAGTTAGCGATAACAAGAATTGTTACCTAAATTAAACAAACATTTAGCAATGACAAGAACTGTTACCTAAATTCCAAAAACTGTTAGCAAAATCAAGATTTGTTACTTAAATTACACAAACAGTTAACGATAACAAAAATTGTTTCCTAAATTACACAAACGGTTAGCGATAACAAGAATTGTTACCTAACTTACACAACTGTTAGCGATAACAAGAATTGTTACCAAAATTACACAAATAGTTAGCGATAACAAGAATTGTTTCCTAAATTACACAAATGGTTAGCGATAACAAGAATTTTGACCTAAATTACCCAAACTGTTAGCGATAACAAGAATTGTTTCCTAAATTACAGAAACAGTTAGCGATGACAAGAACCGTTACCTAAATTACACAAACTGTTAGTGATAACAAGAATTGTTACCTAAATTACACAAACAGTTAGCGATAACAAGAATTGTTACTTAAACTACACAAATTGTTAGCGATAACAAGAATTGTGACCTAAACTACACAAACGGTTAGGAATAGCAAGAATTGTTACCTAACTTACACAAACTGTTAGAGATAACAAAAATTGTTACCTAAACTACACAAACGATTAGCGATAACAAGAATTGTTTCCTAAATTACTCAAACGGTTAGTGATAACAAGAATTGTTACCTAAATTACACAAACTGTTAGCGATAACAAGAACTGTTACCTAAATTAGAAAAACTGTTAACAAAAACAAGATTTGTTACCTAAATTACACAAAAAGTTAGCGATAACAAGAATTGTTATCTAAATTATACAAAGTGTTAGCGATAACAATAATTGTTACCTAAATTACAGAAACAGCTAGCGATGATAAGAACTGTTACCTAAATTACAAAAATTGTTAGCAATAACAAGGATTGTTACCTAAATTACATAAACGGTTAGCGATAACCAGAATTGGTACGTAAAGTACACAAACAATTAGCGATAACAAAAATTGTTACCTATGTAGAATTCGAAAGCTTTATTCTCAGTAGATGAGGCTATGAGGAGGAAGTTAAAGGTTAAAAAGAGCAGCAGTTAGGAATGCGATGTCAAACTAGCGCAGCGTAGCAGCATAACATTACACGTTGCACTTTGTATTCATACTGCGCTGCGATGTCAAACTAGCGCAGCGTAGCAACATAGCATTACATGCTGCATATTTTTCTGGGTGCACGAAACTAAATTTTCGGGGGAGTGTTGTTTTGAAAAGTCAGTTTCGTGCGTAACTGCTAATTGGATTTAATATGGAGGTTTGAATAGATTCACGGATTGGGGGAGCGAACGGATTGATAATTAAAGTTACGTAAAAGACTCATTGAGTGGTGTGAACAAGCAATGACAAATGGACGGCGGA
>JBBHKE010000560.1:68852-118949 GCA_037447655.1 Zygnema cylindricum | reverse complement strand
AGCGCGAGTGCAAAAAAGTTGAACAGTAGAACGAAAGACAGAGACGAAAGACGGAGAGACAAAAGACAAACGGAGAGACAAAATACAGAGGCGATACATAGACGAAAGACGGAGAGACAAAAGAAGCGAGTTCAAAAAAATGAAGACAAAAGACGCGACTTCAAAGACAGAGAAAGACATAGACGAAAGACAAAGAGACAAAAGACGCGAGTGCAAAAAATTGACACAGTAGAACGAAAGACAAGCGAGTGTAAAAAAAGACGCGAGTGCAAAGTTCTAAAGACAGAGACGAAAGACGAAGAGACAAAAGACGCGAGTGCAAAAAAGTGGAGACAAAAGAAATGAGTGGAAAAGAGTGGAATAGTAGAACGAAAGACACGCGAGTGCAAAAAAAGACGCGAGTGCAAAAAAAGTCGCGAGTGCAAAAAAGTGGAACAATGACGCGAGTGCAAAGTTCTAAAGAGAGAGACGAAAGATAAATAGACAAACGACAGAGACAAGATAGAGACGAAAGACGGAGAGACAAAAGACGCGAGTGCTAAAAAGTCAAGACAAAAAACGCGACTGAAAAAAAAGTCGAACAGTACAATGAAAGACACACGAGTGCAAAAAAAACACGAGTGCAAAAAAAAACGGAAGTGCAAAAGAAGACGCGAGTGCAAAAAAAAATGGAATAGTAGAACGAAAGACATACGAATGCAAAAAAAGGCGCGAGTGCAAAAAAACGAGTGCAAAAAAAGACGCAAGAGCAAAAAAGTGGAACAATAAAACGAAACACGCGCGAGTGCAAAAAAATGGAACAGTACAACAAATGTCTGAGACGAAAGACGGAGAGACAAAAGACAGGCAGAGAGACAAAAGACAGAGACAAGACATAACCGAAAGACGGAGTGACAAAAGACGCGAGTGCAAAAAATTGGAGACGAAAGAAGCGAGTGCAAAGACATAGACAAGACATAGATGAAAGACGGAGAGACGAAAGAGGCGAGTGCAAAAATGGAGCCGAAAGACGCGAGTGCTTAAAAGTGGAACAGTAGAACGAAAGACAGGCGAGTGCAAAAAAAGACGCGAGTGCAAAGTTCTAAAGACAAAGACGAAAGAAAGAGAGACAAAAAACAGAGAAAAGACAGAGACGAAAGACGGAGACACAAAAGACGCGAGTGCAAAAAAATGGAATAGTAGAATGGAAGACACGCGAGTGCCAAAAAAGACGCGAATGCAAAAAAGTGAGTGCAAAAAAAAAGAAACAAGTGCAAAAGAGTGGAACAGTAGAACGAAAGACCCGCGAGTGAAAAAAAGTGGAACAGTAGAACGAAAGATAGAGACAAAAGACGGAGAGACAAAAGACAGACATAGAGACAAAAGACAGAGACGAGACATAGACGAAAGACGGAGAGATAAAAGACGCGAGTGCAAAAAAATGGAACAGTATAACGAAAGAGAGGCGAGTGCAAAAAACGACGCGAGTACAAAATTCTAAAGACAGAGACGAAAGTAGGAGAGATATAAGACAAAGACAAGATAGAGACGAAAGACGACGAGACAAAAGACGCGAGTGCAAAAAGGCTAAACAAAAGACGCGAGTGCAAAAGAGTGGAATAGTAGATCGAAAGACACGCGAGTGCCAAAAAAGATGTGAATGTAAAAAAGCGAGTGCAAAAAAAGACGTGAGTGCAAAAAAACGAGTGCAAAAAAAAGACGCGAGTGCAAAAAAGTGGAAACAGTATAATGAAAGACATAGACGACACACAGAGAGACAAAAGACAGAGACAAGACAGAGACGAAAGACGAAGAGACAAAAGACACGAGTGCAAAAAAGTGGAACAGTAGAACGAAAGACTCGCGACTGCAAAAATAGACGCAGGTGCAACGCAAATGCAAAAAAACGAGTGCAAAAAAAGACGCGAGTGCAAAAAAGTGGAGCACTAGAACGAAAGACACGCGAGTGCAAAAAAGTGGAGCACACGCGAGTGCAAAAAAGTGGAACATTAAAACAAAAGATACAAACGAAAGACAAGACACGTGAGTGCAAAAAAATGGAAAAAAAGAACGAAAGAGACGCGAGTGCAAAAAAGTGGGACACTAGAACAAAAGACAAGTGAAAAAAAGAGGAACAGTAAAACGAAAGACAGGGTGCAAAAAAGTGGAGACAAAAGATGCTAGTGCAACAAAATGGAATAGTAGAATGAAAGACAAGCGAGTGCAAAAAAACGAGTGCAAAAAAAGACGCGTGTGCAAAAAAGTGGAATAGTAGAACAAATAAGACGCGAGAGCAAAAAAGTGGAACAGTGGAACGAAAGACAAAAGACGAAAGACGAAGTGACAAATGACATAGACAAAACAGAGATGAAAGACAGAAAGACAAGAGTGCAAAAAAGTGGAGAAAAAAGACAAGAGTGCAAAAAAGTGGAACACGCGAGTGCAAAAAAGTGGAACAGTAGAACGAAAGACAAGTGCAAAAAAGTGGAACAATAAAGACGAAAGACGAAAGACGGAGAGATAAAAGACAGAGATGAAAAATAAAAAGACAAAAGACGCGAGTGCAAAAAAGTGGAACAGTAGAACGAAAGACACGCGAGTGGAAGAAAATGGAGAAAAAAGACAAGAGTGCAAAAAAGTGGAACACACGAGTGCAAAAAAGTGGAACACTAGAACAAAAGACAAGTGAAAAAAAGTGGAACAGTAAAACGAACTAAGAGACGAAAGACGAAGAGACAAAAGACAGAGATAAGACAAAGACGAAAGACAAAGAGACAAAAGACGCGCGTGCAAAAAATGGAACACGCGAGTGCAAAAAAATGGAAAAGTAGAACGACAGACAAGTGCAAAAAAGTGGAACAGTGGAACAAAAGACACGCGGGTGCAAAGAAGTGGGACAAAGACAGAGACAAGACAAAGTCGAAAGACGGAGAGACAATAGACGCGACTTCAAAACGAAAGACACGCGAGTGCAAAAAAGTGTAACAAAGACAGAGACTAGACAGAGACGAAAGGCCAGGGACAAAAGACGCGAGTGCAAAAAAATGGAACACTAAAACGAAAGACAGGTGCAAAAAAATGGAACAGTAGAACGAAAGACAGAGACGAAAGACGGAGAGACAAAAGACAGAGACAAGACAGAGACGAAAGACGGAGAGACAAAAGACGCGAGTGCAAAATAGTGGAACACGCGAATGCAAAAAAGTGGAACAATAGAACGAAAGACAAGTGCAAAAAAGTGCAACAGTAGAACGAAAGAAAGAGACGAAAGGCGAAGAGACAAAAGACAGAGACAAGACAGTGACGAAAGAGGGAAAAACAAAAGACGCGAGTGCAAAAAAGTAGAACAGTAAAACGAAAGACACGCGAGTGAAAATTAGTGGAACAATAAAACGAAAGACAGAGACGAAATACGGAGAGACAAAAGACAAAGACAAGACAGAGATGAAAGGCAAAAAGACAAATGACGCGAGTGTAAAAAAGTGGAACACGCGAGTGCAAAAAAGTGGAACAGTAGAACGAAAGGCAAGTGCAAAAAAGTGGAACAGGAGAACAAAAGACAAATACGAAAGACGGAGAGACAAAAGAAAGAGAGAAGGCATAGACAAAAGACGAAAAAACAAAAGACGCGAGTGCAAAAAAAAGTGAACACGGGAGTGCAAAAAAGTGGAACTGTAGAAGGAAGACAAAGTTGAAAAACGAAGACAAAGTTGAAAGACGAAGAGTCAAAAGACAAAGACGAGAGACGGTGAGATAAGAACAAAGTTGAAAGACGAAGAGACAAAAGACAAAGACGAGAGACGGTGAGATAAGAGACGCGAGTGCAAAAAAGTGGAACAAAGACAGAGACAAGACAGAAACGAATGATAGAGAGACAAAAGACTCGAGTGCAAAAAAGTGGAACAATAGAACGAAAGACACACGAGTGCAAAAGAGTGGAACAATAGAACGAAAGAAAAGTGCAAAAAAATGGAACAGTAGAACAAAGACACAGACGAAAGAAGGAGAGACAAAAGACGCGAGTAGAAAAAAGTGGAACAGTAGAACGAAAGACACTCGAGTGCAAAAAAGTGGAACTATAGAACAAAAGACAAGTGCAAAAAAATAGAACAGTAGAACCAAAAACAGAGACGAAAGACGAGTGCAAAAAAGTGGAACACGCGAGTGCAAAAAGGCGGAACAGTAGTACGAAAGACACAAACGAAAGACGGAGAGACAAAAGACGCGAGTGCAAAAAAATAGAAAAGTAGAACGAAAGACACACGAGTGCAAAAAAAGGGGACAGTAGAACGAAAGACACGCGAGTGGAAAAAAGTGAAAGAGTAGAACAAAAGACAAGTGCAAAAAAGTGGAAAAGTAGAACGAACGACAAAGACGAAAGACGGAGAGACAAAAGACAAAGAGAAGACAGAAACGAAAGACGAAAAGAAAAATGACCGAGTGCAAAAAAGTGGAACACGCGAGTGCACAAAAGTGGAACATTAAATCGAAAGACAGAGACAAAAGACGGAGAGACAAAAGACAGAGAGACAAAGGACACGAGCGAAAAAAAGTGGAACAGTAGAACAAAAGTCCCGCGAGTGCAAAATAGTAGAAAAGTAGAACGATGGAACAGTAAAACAAAAGACAAGACGAAAGACGGAAAGAAAAAAGGCATAGACGAGACAGAGACGAAAGACGGAAAGACAAAAGACGTGAGTGCAAAAAAGAGGAGGAATCTGACAACCTTTTTCAGTAATAGTGATATCGTATACCACGCGATCTGACCAACTCAAGTGCAAAAAAGAAGAAGAATCTGACAACCTTTTTAAGTAATAGTGCTATCGTATACCAGGTAATGTGACCAACGCGAGTGCAAAAAAGAAGAGGAATTTGACAACCTTTTTCAGTAATAGTGCGTGTTGTTTTATGACCACTGGTGCAAGTGGAGCTGCAGAAGTAGTTATAGCAGTAGACATGGTACAGGTGGAGATGCAGAAGTAGTTGTAGAAGTAGACATGACTATAACAGAAGCTTAACAAGAATCTTATCATATACCAGTTTTTCACTCACTACACAATCTGATTGACAAGTCTAATTTACACCAAATTCAGCAAACAATTAAATCACCATACATACTGTCAATTCCCAAAATTACAGCACAATTGAACCAGTAAACCATAAGATATTGAATCTGCAAGTTTCCCAAAAACTGTCTTTAGATTTCCATATTCCCAAAACTGGATATCAAAATTTCTCCAAGTCCTAAAATTTATACACTAAGTGAGTATCTACTAAAACAGATGCTAACACCTGGCACTGTAGTATTGTACTGTAAAATGACAAGGTACCTAAACTGTACGTCATTATACTCGAAGTAATTCCAAAAGCTTTTTTGCTACTTGCCGTAATCTCTACAGTGAAACACTATTTAATAACACGCTAAACTACAACAATGTGTTTTCAGGTATTTACAAAATAGAAAGCCGTACAAATAATGTTGTTATCGCTTAGTCTTCCTCGGTGATAAAAGTCTAGCCAATTGCGGTCCTGAAGTACGGAGCACCTGAGCACGTATAGTGTGCTTAGTCACTTGTGATCCCCGCTCGAATCGCGTCCGTCGACTTGATTCGTATCAACAATTGATTATTGTTCCGTACACAACATTTTTCCCAGATGTCTGCTTTTGACTCCGTCCATCCGATTCTGAGAGTCCGATCGTTCGATGATTGACATGTGTAAGTTAGTGTCGGCGCCCTTCCGAAATATTTCCTCAGTCCTCCGGTGTTGACGCGTGTCCCTGTAGAAGTACAATACACTCTATTGTCTTTCTGCTACTGTAACACTAATAGAGGTAAATATTACAACTAAATAGACCAAAATTATTTGTAAGTCCTAAACCTCTCCTCACAGCACTATCTACTGAGGACAAAGCTTTTAAATCCAACAGTGTGATCGTATACCAGACGATGTGACCAATGTTGTGCGATCGTAAACCAAAAAGTGGAACATTAGAACGTAACGCATAGACGAAAGACAAAGACAACGACAGAGACGAAAGACAAAGACAAGATACTGGGACAGATGAGGAATCTGACAACCTTTTTCATTAATAGTGCGATCATATCCTAGGCGATGTGACCAATGTTGTGTGATCGTATACCAAAAAGTGGAATAGAAGAAAGATAAGCTGAAACGAAGTACAAAGACAAAAATAGTGCGATCCCATACCAGGCGATGTGACCAATGTTGTGCGATCGTATACCAAAAAGTGGAACAGTAGATTGTAAGGCAGAGACGCAAGACAACGACCAAGACAGAGAAAAAAGACAAAGACAAAGACGAAAGATAGAGATAGAAGAGGAGTTTGACAACTTTTTTCAGTAATAGTGCGATCGTATATTAGGCGATAATACCAATGTAGTGCGATTGTATACTAAATGATTGGTCGTGCCATCGTATATTAGGCGATAATACCAATGTAGTGCGATTGTATACTAAATGATTGGTCGTGCGTTCGTATATTAGGCGATGTAACCAATGTAGTGCGATCGTATACTAAGCGATGTGACCAATGTTGATGACAGATCGACGTTGAGAGGGACCTTAGGGGATTTTTTGTGCGATATATTTACAAATTGTATATCGGACGATGTGACCAACGTTGTTGACGTTGAGAGGGAAACCGACGTTGAAAGAGAGACAAAGATTGAAATTTAGAGGGATTTTCGTCTTTTTGATTGGTTATTTTTTGCCTTTTTCTCAACGGAGAGTGAGGAAAAAACCGGAGATGAAATTTTTGTACCAACCGATAGTTTTTGTTGAATAAGAAAAAATTCTTACATATTTACTCTCTCTCTCTTCTCTCTCTCTCTTCCACTATTTTCTCCAATAGATCTATCTTTTCTTCTTCTTTCGATTGTTTTCAAATTTCTTCTTAAGTTTTTTCTCCTCTTTTTTTATTTTTATATCTATTTTTTCTCCAATTTTTCTCTTTTCACGGATAATCTATTAAAAACTTCAAAAAATTGTTGGATGGGTTCTTAAAATTGTAGAATTCTATCGAAATAGGACGCCATTTCGATTCATCCTCCACTTTTTTTTTTTTTTTTACTCTATTACTCCTCTTCTTCTTCTCACTAATAATCTATGGAAAGCTTCCAAAATTTTTGCAATGGGTTTCACAAATTGTACAACTCTTTCATCGAAATTAAAAAACATTTCAATCATCTCCTCCACTTTTTAAATCAAAACTAGATTATTATAGATTTTTTTTTTTTTTTTTAGGGTTTTTTAGCTTTTTTTTTTAATTTAAAATATTTTGAAACGTAATTAAAGATTTTTTTCATTTTTTGTTTTGTTTTCCAATATTTTTTCTAATATTTTAATTTTTATAGAAACTTATAATTATTATCCATTTTTTTATGTTTGTTAACAATTTTGTATTTTTTTTTTCAATGAGAAGGGTTTGTATGTTTAGGGTTAAAAATAAATTTTATAAAGTAATGGTTTTTTGAACCACATTTACGATTATTAACATGAAATTAGTAAAGACTCAAAAGTTTATATGTTTTAAGGTTTTGATTGTTTTTTATTTTAATTAAAATTGTTAGGTTTTAGTTTTTTGTCCATAGAAAATGGTGGATCATCATCATTTTTTTTTTTTATGTATATATAGAAAAGTGTTTTAATTTTATATATATATATATATTATAGTGTTTTGTTTTTTTTTTAACTTTCACGCTTTTATAACTCTTTAAAATCTATGGCTTTTAATGATTAAGAAAACAATTTTTAAAATAATGGAAAAAAACAATTTTAGTAATAGTTAAACAAAAAAAAGAAAAAAGTAACGAGTAGAAAAAAAAATAAATTCAAATAGTTTTGTTCTTAAACAATTTTGAAAATGATCAAACGAAGAAAATGAAAAAGTAACGAGCGAGAAAAAAAAAACAATAAATTTTCACTCCTAATAATAATAAAAAAAATCTTAAGAATGTCTAAAATCACAAAACTTATAAAATTTACAAACAAAACTAACTATTTTAAGAATAGCAAAACAAAAAAAAAGTAACGGGTGAAAAAAAAACAAATAAATAATTTAAAAAAACTTTCACTTCTAACATTGAAAAAAATAATCTTGAGAATGGCTAGAAGAAACAAAACTTATAAAACCTATATTTATAAAGTTTTAAAATAAGTAAATAAGTATATATTTTTTCTCTTTGTAATGGTTTTAATCTAATATGGCTTGTTAAAAATATTTTGTTGAGATATAAAATTTGAGAACAAAAAAAGACAAAAACATAAAATTTACATTCAAAAAAAAATAACAAATTTATAAAATAAATTATAAAATTTATTTTTTTTTTTTCAAAAGTATTGTTTTTTTTTTAATTTTAATTTAATTTGCTAAAAAATATTTGTTGATATTTTACTTTTTTTCTGAGTGAAAAAATAATGGTACGAACCAAAATAACAAGAACTACAAAACCAGGTCAAATTGAAAAGCACTAGAGCAAACGTCCCAAACTAACAAAACGGAACGAAAAATAATACTCACAAAACGGATGAAAATAACGACATAGAAAGATACTAAGATACCAGATGAATTTTATAAACCACTATTAGAGAAATATTAGAGAAAATTTAGATTTTTTTTTTCCTTTTCATTAAATTTTATTGTTTTATGAACTTAACAATTCGTTATAATGAGAAGTTCAACCCCGCCATATTTTGCAATTATATCGTCTCGATATGTTGATGTGTTTATACCGCGATATATTGAAGTGATGCTGGATTCCAAAAAAATATAAAACAACGCTCCACCTCCATACGGAGGATGCCCTCACCAATGGGGGGAGTAGGAGGGGAGGGTGGGGGGGTTTTGGTACAATTTTTCGTACATTATTTCCATATTATAAACGTATGGACCCTACCTGCCACCAAATGTATCAGGATGATTTTTCTTGGTTATGGAGCGATGTATCAAGCCCTCTATCAAGCCCTCTAACTGTTTGATATATAATTTCGAACGCGATAATAATTTTTATCGATACACAATATTAGTGGGGAGTGTCTTAGAGGACAATAGCCACACTGAGGCCACTGGCCATGCACCAGATGTGTACACGTGGTACACTTGGAAAATGCATAATAAATATGCACACTAAATGCGCGATGGCTTCCCTTCATGTCGTATTGGCTATGTGCCTTTCTCCAAAGTGGGTGCAAGTCCGCCAAAAGTCTCCTCTCACGCCCCCTTTGTCTTCCATTAACATCCGTGAGGGCGAAATTTTTGATTATAGTTGATTAACTGTTTTTTATTTTTTATCCTTTTTGTACACAAAAATTACCATCGCATTTCGCCAAAGTGGGTGCAAGTCCACCAAAAGTCTCTTCTCACGCCCCTATTGTCATCCATTAACATCCGTGAGGGCGAAATGTTTGATTATAATTGATTAACTGTTTTTTATTTTTTACCATTTTTGTACACAAAAATTACCATCGCAATTTTTGCAATAAAGACTTTGTTATGCTATAAACTTTCGTTATATAATTAGAACGTACAAATATTACATGATTGCAAACTTGTATTATTTTTGTTGTGAAGAATCTTCATTGATTTTTGACATCTCAATACTAGTCTACGACTACCAATCTCAGCCACGCAGATGAATGGTTGTTTATGGTCCCAACCCAATGGATGATTATGCAAGATATCACTACTAGTTCGCGTATCCATATGTTTTTGTACGTTTATTTACGTTTATCCGTATGTTTTCTGGGACCGACTAATGGAAGTACGAAATTTGTCCATGTAGAGAGGTTGGTCTTTTTGCTTTTGATGTCCATCAACTATTTCTAGTTACAGTCATGTTTTGTACTCTATTGGTCTTCCTTTTGGCAACAAATGATATCCTTATCAGAGGTCGCAAACGGTTAACCGAAACCGTAACCGACCGTTAACCGACCGCCCGCGTCGGATCCGGAACGGATTCGGGGTGCCAAATTTGGGGGGCCGGGCGGATTTGGGCGGTTGATTCACAGAAAAAAAAATCGGTTACGGTCAGGTAAGCAAAAAACGAAAAAAAAATGAAATTTTTGTACTGTCCATACTATCCAACAGTATTGTACTTTGTACTGTTGTATCGTGGAAGGTATAAGGGAAATGTACCATTAATTTTGTTCTTATTCAGATACGGGCGGGTACGGGTAGTCACGAGAAATCGAGTTTCGGTTAACTTTTATTTTCGTAAACGATTTTCAGGTAACGGTTAACAATTTTGGAGCTTGACATAACCCGGTCGGGCGTCGGGTACTCAGATTTTGAAAAAATAAAAACGGTCGGTTTCGATTATCTAAAATTTTGACTTTTGCGACCTCTGATCCTTTTACAGTCAATTTACTAATGTTGTGAATCGGGGAGAAATTTTATCTTGATAAAATCGATAACGATAACTACCGGTTATCGAATTTGTGAGGGGTCGCGATATATCGCTCTAAAACGAGCAAAGCTTATCGTCGATACGTGGACGCTTTAAGGGAGATGTACCATAAGTTTTGTACTTATTCAGGTACCGGCGGGTACGGGTAGTCGCGAGAAATCGAGTTTCGGTTAACTTTTTTTTTCGTAAACGCGCATCGGTTACCGGGTAACAATTTAGGAGCGTGCAATAACCCGGCCGGACTTCGGTTGTTCAGAAATTTGAAAAAAAAAAATGTCAGATTCTGGTATCTGAAATTTTGATTTTTGCGATCTCTGCCGTAGATCAAATTCATCGACGGCGATCAAATTGATCGACGGCATCTCCAATACCTTTGTCGTTTTCACAACATTTTTCTGAAAAAAATTAGTTCACGTCATAGACCTTGTCGAGACGATTCGATTGATACCACATCTGCGACAATCCACTCACCTAAATTCGCACGAAAAACCGCACGTAACATATTTTGTCGAACTTAAACTATAGCTTGAACTCTGGAAGTGAAACTCGTATTGTACTATCGCGTTTATTGCTCATAAGGTACAGTAATAGCCCTGCTGAATAAGATTTTCATTCCAGCAAAAATCCAGCCTTCTTCAAAATGCGCTCAGCTGGTAACTCACTGCTTCTTGACATCCACAGCCACTTCAAGCATGCAAGCTGCTCTCTCCTGTCATCTCGCAGCTTATTAGGAAGGCACGGCTGCATGAAATATACTTTACGAGTTGCTTCTCTCCAATCCTCTCCCTCTCCTCTCTCTACTTTCACTAGCAGTCGAGGTTTGTCGTCATTACAGCCATTATTCATCTCTAAGCTTCCTCCTGCTGTCAGTTCTCTTCTGAGAAGTAAGCATTGGATTAGCCAGTCATCCAGTATACAAGCAAGTTCCATGGCTTCTAGTACAGAATCTTTGCCTTCTAAAGAAGTCAAAGCTACCAGCCATAATGAAGATTTGAAGGTTGTGTTTGTGCACAATACGGAAGTTGTTAAATGCACGCAGACTGCAGGAGAGTTTCTCGGGTCATACCCTCGAGGTACACTTACTTCTCTTGGATTCACGGGTGTGAGAAGGAAAGGGAGGGAGGGGGGGAGGGGGGGAGGGGGAGGGGGGGGGGGGGGGAGGGGGGGGGGGGGGGGGGGGGGGGGGGGGGGGGAGGGGAGGGGGGGGAGGGTGGGGAGGGGTGGAGTAAATTCAATAAACATGGACATAGCAGGTTTTGCATTTTTTCTTACTTTTAATAATAAGTGTGCATTACTTGAACTGTTGTTGATTGCCAATGAAACAGATATGTGGCGTTTTTTTCTTGCCAGTAGAATGTTGTTATGGCTTTCAACTTTTGTTGCGTAATTGACTTTTTTAAACTTTCCTCACCTGTCTTGTGAACTACACAATTTGCATCGCAGGGGCCTATACAACTGCAAGAACTGTGGATCGAAACTCAATTTTTGAATTTGAATTTCATGTCGCACGTCTTGGTATGCTTTTCCAGGGCTCTACTTTATTTCACGTGTAGTTCTTTGCTCTTTATTGCCTCATTCATTTTGCAAATGTTGCTATTTGAAATGTACATTGTTTTGTTTATGATTTTATTTTGTGGATGTTTAGTGATCGGTGCAATGAAAATGTTCGCTGTTTCTGTTTGAGGATGCTTGTTTCACGCACATTCCCGAGGAAATGAATTTTGAAATACCTGATAGATTTTGTTTTTATTGAAACCTTTAAGGTACAATTCACCCTAATTCGAGTGACGAGAGTGGGTTACTTGAAGGTACATAAAAAAATGAGAGTCTTTTATAATGAACGTGAAGAGAACATTGATTCATACCAACGCATTTGTCTTCCTTTCAATGTTACCTTTTGATGAATAAAAGCAACATTTTTCCTTCCCTCTCTTGCCCGTTCCATGTTTGATTTCAACTGTTCAACAAGTTAAATAGAAAAGCTTTTACATGTGTACTCTCGACCAGTTTATAACCAGATATTTATGCTGGCTTTTTGGTATACTTTCGTTTATACCAAAGTGTACCAATAACAAAAATCCTATTATTAGCCCTCAGAATACCAAAGTATTCCAATAAGAGTTATATTTTTATTTGCCCTCAGAATACCAAAGTTCACCAATAACAGTAACATTATTATTAACCCTCAGAATACCAATGCATATCAATAGTAAATATTATTATTAGCCCTCAGAAAGTGGCATCAAGTGTTGCCTGGTGCAGCACAGTCTGTGGAGTTGATGCTGGAAGCTGACGCAAAGTCAGGACCCTCTGTGGTTTCCCTGGAACATTTAACAAAGGTATTAAAGCCTTTCCTTATCACCACGAATGTATTTGAGCCTATCCTATTTCACCACAAGGGTATTTTAGTCTATTATATTTCGCCATAAATCTTTTTTGGTCAAACTGGAATGCTGGGGTATTATGGACATGCTGCCTATTTGAGCTTAAAACTGAAGCTGTCACTTGGAGTCGATTGTTTTCTCTATGCTACTGTTTCGGATTTTTCATGTTAGAGGAGCTTTGGCGGAACATGTCATTGGTAATGCTGCCAACTCTGTTTTAGCCGGAAACTCGAAGACACAGGATTTTTTTTGTTTTTTTTTGTATCTTGAGTGTGTTTTGTTTTTGAAAGTTTGTGAATAATTGTTTATCATCTCAAGATGCAGGTAGAATCACTTCGTCCTCTGGTTCTTAAGTCTCTACAAGCTGGTCTGTCGGCATTTTCTGAGATGTATGCGGATTATGGGGGCGAGCTCAAAATTACGATTCTGCTGACTTGGACTGAACAGGTTTTCCCAGCAACTCTTTCAGCTAGTTGTTTGAAGACACTGAGCATTGTAAAGCTTAGGATTCATTGAGATGGGATGGGTAAAGGATTTGAAAAATTAATGGACAAAGAATCGGAACCAGAATTATTCTAAGTAAAACGTTACTTTAGTAACAATCCAGGGTATCGTGTGATGATCAGTCCTCATTCATGTTTTTGAAAACAAAGACCTTGCGTTTTCCATTTTGTAGTTTTCTATGGCATCTCTTGAAAGTTATGTCAGACATCAAGCCTATATACAGTGGACAATAAGCCCTGTTTGCCTTTTAACTCCCAGCTTCTTACATTAGCACATTCACTTTGTCTCCTCTATGGTAGATGAGAATGCATTTATTAACCACTTGTAGAATTTTGTAATTGAGATCCCCAATCTTATTAACAGCAAGGCTCATGTCTTGGTTGTACTTGCAGAAACATGACCTGTTTATCCATCTGACAACACTTCCTCCTCCTCCTGCTCCGCCAGTTAAGGTGGAGATCAGAGGCTATCCTCGTAGTAATGCAGCAGCCAAGGATTCAGAGTGGGTTCGGTAAGTCTTATAATCCTCTCCATTGCAGGATTTTGGACGGACTGAAAGATTCGATTGGCTACAGCTGATGCGTTGCTGATATGTTGCAATTTTGAGGCTAATTAAATGTCCCTTACCAGTACATCCACCTTCTTTTATGTGCTCTATGAGCTTAGGGAATGTTTGAATCTCTTAAACGCTACATGGCATCTGTCTCGCAGGCAACGGAAAACATTGGAGGCCTCAAAGCCAGCTGATGTTAATGAGATTTTGTTAATGGGGGAAGATGGAAGTGTTCTCGAAGGCATGACCAGTAACTTCTTCGCGGTGAGTGTGTTGAATGATTAGTTTGTTTTTACTTTAAAAGTTGCACTCAATGCCATCACAGGTCTGGAAGTGATATTGAAGCGCTGAACTGGCGAAGGTGGAACTGGCAAGGATAAGCAAATGTCTAGCAGCTCTGTTTAATTGAAATCTGCAACATAGAATTGCGACGTTGGAGATCTTTTGGGGAAGTAGTTTCTAAGGCGAAGGGATAGAAGGGCTATTTTGATTGAGAAAGTCTCAGGAGATAGAGATGAACATTCAATTCTGACTATTGTGGCAAACTTTTCTCACCTTTTGCCAAGTGTGTATTTGTCAACCATCAACTTCAAAACTCTGAGAGGTGAAAAATGTTCTATGTTTGTTTCTACATGTGACGAAACAGGTGCAAAAGGGGGTTGTCGTGACAGCTCCCGATGGAGTACTCCTTGGTACAGTTCGTGAAGTTGCTCTTGCAGTGTGTAAACGGGAAGGTGAGGAACACTTCACTTCTATGTCTCATAGTGGTGCTTATTTTGGAAATTATCTACTTTTAAATATAGAGAGCTTCCAATCATTGATAGCAGTCCTCATCTGTCAAGAAGTGCAAACTTCTTATATTTGATCACAGGAAGTTTTTGCATTTGCAAGTAAAGCAATTTTTGTTCTGGTGAAATATTTCTAAAAACGTTTCACTGTGACAAAGAGGTGGATGTAAGGAGTGTGTGTGTGTGTGTGTGTGTGTGTGTGTGTGTGTGTGCGTGTGTGTGTGTGTGTGTGTGTGTGTTTTAACTTTATTTATCACTGGACAATCCTAAGATTCCTATCTATTGGCAGGAATTGAGGTGCTATTACAGGCTCCAAATGTGAAGGATAGTGATTCTTGGGAGGGAGCTTTCATCACCAGTACGTCACGTCTTGTTCTACCGATTGACGAGCTCCGTATTCCTAATGATGGGGTGCGTATCTTTCCACTGCTTTCCATTATTACTGTGGCTTTTTTATTTTTCAAGTTGACATTGGAAGAGCACAAAATAGAAAGGGCATGGTCATTATTCACCACCTTGACTTTTGTGGGGAAAACAGCTGACGCAACTAGTATGTTCATGAATTATTGGAGTTGGATAAACTTCAGGTTTTATATTTTTTCATGCTGTTATTTTAGTTTGATGGAACCCCTTTGAAGAGATTCTGATGGGCTTCGTGATTTTTGTTGCCAGGATGTCCAAACATATCGATTTGAGCAGTCACTTGTCCACAAACTATCACAACTGGTGAAAAATGAGATAGCTTCAAACAGCACCAGGATAGTATAATATTGTAACTAATGAAGTATTGAAGATGGAGTATTGAAGGTGTTTCAGTTGAACAGCGCATGATTTATTTTTTAGGTTCTTGCAATTTAAATGATAGAGACAGCTGTAATGACTTTAATCAGTTTTATACAGTGCCTGTCGAGTTGATTGTCTTTAGTCTTCAGAGGTAGACCTGTTGAATTGTCGACAGTAATTTTATTGAAATCGTGGAAGAAATTTTGTGCAATTATTGTTGTGAATACATTTGAATGTATATCTGGGTGGAAAAACTGCTGCAGAAATGACAATCTTACCAGTTTGAGGTGGTAATTTTGTCTTATGTTATAATATATTTTCCTGAGAAACTGACCTTCACGAGTTATATCTGGAAGAGGAAGTTTAGGGTACTTTCGCATGTAACCAAAACTTTAGTCTTGTAACTTTGTTTTTAGCCAAGATTATCCGTACTACCTTCAGAGCATTCGTATGTAAAGAAATGAAGTCGTTACTTTAGATTGTGACGGGTGTAGACGTGGGTGTAATTTGTGACGGTTGTAGACGACTACAAAACTCACGACAATTGATGACGTTTACAAAATAGCGACGGTTGTAGGCGTCTAGCTACTTGTGACATTGTAGATGTTTAGGGTTTGTGACATTTTGACGTCACGCTCAAATTATGACAGCGTCGAAGTCACAAATTCTAAAACTTCCGCGATGGTTTCCCGAATTTGTTTTTTAGTATTTTCTCACTCTACTTGCCATCAAAATACGCCCAAACATAGTACAAAAAAATCGTTTTTAGAGATCTTTCATTTGATACCATTATTGACTTTTTTCATTGCAAGAATTGTGAGATGGACGCGGTAGTGGGAGAGGGAGAGAGAGAGAGAGGAGCTTTCGCGGACTTCGCTTTTGCGAATGGCGTCCGTTGGTCGAGACCCCCTCCACGGCCCTTGTACGGAAAAAAGCTCACGGATAAAAGTCACGCACAGGTTGGAAACGTTTTTTTTTTGGTACTACGGGCACAAAAATAGTCAAAAACTTCCGACACGTGCGACAGCATCTGCCTATTCGCTCATGAAACTTTATTTAAAATCACCTCGCGAGGTGATTTTATATAAAGTTTGAAGATGAGCTGAAAGGACGCGAAAGTGGGTCGAATGGCGCTAAACGACAAACTGCATCGCGCTAGACGACAAACTACAGTACATGTAAAGTTTCAAGGTAACGCAACTTGTACAGTGGTAATTTCAATTTTTTGGTACGGCTGCGGATTTTCTCGTTTTTTTCCAAGTTATGGAGGAAAACGACAAAAAATAACTGTAACTTTAGCACATGCGAAAGTACCCTTACTTCAGAAAATAATGACAGTGACAGCTTTGTATTAGTAACTGTAATATGGTAACTCAAAAAACTGTTCATACTGAATTATTTCTCACGATTCATCCTCTAAACAAAGGTAAAATTTCGATTATGTGATGAGCATATTATTCTGCATTTTGGCAACTATTATTAATGTGCTCCAATAAACCATAGAGACTTACGCAACTGTCTTCGTATATTATAATCCAGTTTTAGCTTGTTGATTTTCAACCATGAGCCTAAGGCCATCTTCTGTGCACTCCTTGTTATTAATTGCTGCGAGCTTTAAGACCTCGGCATGAAGCTACCCTCCTTTTTGTTAATGTACTTTAATTTCTAACTTCACATTTTTATCCTGGTACATATACCTGTTTACCATATAAACTACTTGTGCATATTCACTGCACCAACAGACGCACACTATGAAACAACAGATGATTTTGTTGTCCTATTTTGGCAGTAAGCATTTGAAATAGAAAAACAAAATAGTTCAAGTAGGCAACAACGACAACCAAAAAATTCAAACAAAGATTGTCCCCATGCACAATAAAAGAGTCATCTAGATACAGCCTTTCTAGAAATATCCTCTCAACATTCCCTCTTTGATGTCTCACCAAGCCTTGTTTTTCCTGCTGGAACAAATTCTATCTTACAGATTTGAAAACATCAAACCATAACTTTCATATGGCCATAATCTACACATCTTGGCGTTGATTCTGGAGTGCACTTAGTCTATCTTTTGATAATTTACGCGCCACAGTACTCTATGTCTTGCTCCCTCTAGTGTTGTACCTCATAACTATTGTAGTCGAAACTCACAAACTTCACACATCTTACACTCATGCTGGACAACTACTCATCCAACCTCATGTCACTTCAGTAACCATCTCATAAAAATCATCTGAACCACTGTTTGTCCTTCTGCAGAATACCGTTAACTATTTACCCCCACCTTTCCCCTCCCAAAACCTTTGTTTACACCACGACTACATCATAATCCTACAGAATCTTACAGAATCTTACAGAATCTTACGGAAATCTAATGGAAGCTTTTCACATTAACAAGACATGTCGTCAATCATCTTAAACTTCTGTATTAACAAAGCACATTCTTTGCGGCAACTTGATCCCAGCTCTCTTTATAACCTCCTTTGCTGCGTCAGACGCCTTGGACAAAATAGTAGCCTGGTTTCCGTCACAAACACAAAGCAGAAAAAAAAAAAGGTCACGAATAAGATGGTTTTAGCTCCCAAAAACTGGACTAAGATTTTGAGATTTGTAACATCCAAGTTGTCATGCTCGGTGAGGAGGTAAGGGAAGGAGAGTGAAAACGCTATAACGAACATTTGTGTATTAGCTTTGCATAGTATGCTAACCTTTTTGGAAATTCATACACAACTGACCCTCGTACATCTATAAACACATATAAACAATGGCTAAAAAAGTTTTGTAAAGGAAACAGACAGAAGAGTCAATTAATAGTGTACAAGTTAGCTGTTCTCAACAATTTGTTATGAACCAGTCATGGATATGTGTATAATACTACTCGTCAAAAAAGATACGACAACAAAGAAAGCAAACATTCAATACTACATCAGACTGGTAGTAGACAGGGGAAACAGGTGGGGGCACCTCATCAACGGTGAGGATGATTCGATCTCGCATAAGCCATTTCCCATTGCACATCACAGATTCGATGTTTTCCGAACGCATACTGTAAACAAAGTTCGCTATACTGCATCCACATATTCATGCCATAAACATACTTGGTTATTCACGCCAGAAAACGAGGCTCATTTGAGGAGCCTGCAACCTATAGTTTCTTACCCTTCCATATGACAGTTTTACTGAAAAACCTAAAAACGTAAAATGCCATTTTGTAATCTCCCAATTGAACACATTTTGAACTAATTCTGATGAAAGATGCAAACGAGACTCACTAAAGAGAACATGGATCACAGGCAACATATAACCTTAACAAGATCTTTATGAAAGAGGTTCTTGCAGGGAAGGCTCTTTTAGTGGTTGAAAAAGCTACTGCATGCAAAGATGCTTAAAAAACCATAAAAAACTGTAGACAACAATGTGCTTAAAAATAAAGTATTGGAGCATTTTTAAGTAAGATTAAGCTTACAGAACTGAATGCTTTCTGGGTTTAAAAATCCAAAGCACAACAATCATCACTGTTTTGAACACCACCTATGAATAAAAAATGCGAACCAGTACACACAGTGCAGAATTTTCCCATAGTAGAAATTAAGTGTGTGTTATTTTAAACTTTTTCATTTGGCAAAAAAATTGCACAGCAGACGCACCCGTTTGCACTGGTCCGCTCTTTTGATTCATAGGGATGAATTACATCACATTTGGAAGCATTTTTAGAAACTTGCAATGGAACAAAAGACTTACGGATCATGAAGAGGCGTCATCGTGAAGTTGTGAGGATCGACGACCACTAAATCTGCCTGCATGTGTATTTTTAGAACAAAGCTAAAAAGCCAAGATCAGATTCACACAATTTTAAAACGAAGTTACAATCATATTCACACAACCTGCAGCACTTGTGGTTTCAAAAAAAAAAAAAAAAACGATTTACTCTTACACGGGAGGCTCTTTCATCACTGCAATATGGATGTGAGGCAAGCCATAATTTGGTGAACCTTAACGTTGACATCTTAAAGCTTTGACCAACATTCTGTCAAGACTATTGCAACTCACACAACTAGACTACTACACTGCCCATCGTTATTTAAGTTAATCACTCTAATTCAAGTGAGTGGTTTTTGACCCAAAATCATAAATTAGTGTAAATAACCGTGTTTAGCTTGTAAGTGATCCATAATGAGCCACATGGCAAAACGTAATTTAGTGTCGTTAATTGCAATAAAGCGTTGACGCTAATAATTCACTAACTCTAATAACGATGGGCGGTGTAGTAAAGTCATAAGCATAATACTTACAAACAAACTCCGTAAGCATTAAATAACCGTACATTCAAGGAAATAAAAAACATGTTGGAATCCTAGATTCGTCTTTATTCTCCTTTGCTACAAACTTAATTTATTATTCTAAGTGCTAGATAACATAGTCTAGTATTCTGCTTTTTGTTATCTATCTTTCTGTACCTCTGTCTTAGATTCAAATTTAGATATTTTATTTCTCTTCTTACGAAAGGACACCTTGCCCTTTCGTCATGCTAGGAAAAGACAAGTGACCCTTTGGGATCACGTAGGCTGTAGGACAGTCTGTCAGAGTGACACTACGTGACACTCTCAGTTACTACTTTAGCATTTTTGTCTTTATTGTAACTTATCCTTTTATCAACTATTTTGGCAATTATTTTACTTGCCCTAATTCTGTCCTTTTTTGTATTCCTGCCCGCTGTCATGACTACTAATTCAATAAAACAAAGCCAAAAAAAAACTCACTGAAAGTGGTAAAACATACAGGAAGCTACACCAAAATTGTCATATGCCAGAAACCTAGTTCTAAAGAAGGCAAAACTTATTGTACTATTTTTGATTCAAAGTTTACTAAGTTAAAATGCAACCTTGAGAATGTACCGTTCGCTTTCATTTCAGACTTTCTCCTTCAAAAGTTTGAATCAAAAACGTGCAAAAAGGTGTACAATAGGTCCTCATTTTCACGCGTTCATTTTACACCGGGTACCACGAGGGGAAAAGGGCCTGACCTGCAATGACTCACCTTCTTGCCTACTTCCAAAGACCCTATTTCTTTATCCCATAGACATGTCCGTGCTCCATTTATCGTTGCCATTCGAAGAACCTTCTCAGCTGGTAAAGCTGTGGGGTCTGTGATCCCATGAGTATATGCCTTCTTGCCCTTGTGAATAAGGGCTGCAAGGTACATCTCGTCCACTGGGAACCCAACCGCCCATATATTTTAAACAGAGGCTCCATATTTTTGAACAAAGTCTTCACCTTTTTTGAACAAAGGCTTCATCTTTTATAACTAAGGCTCCATTTTTCTAAACCAAGGCTCCATCACTTTTGAACAAAGGTTTCATCGATGTTGAACAACCACTTGCTGTAGAGAACTGAAGAGGTTTATGGGTGATTTGATATGCCGTGAGAATTTAGACTAGCTCTGCTACTTAGCACGGCTATGGAAAGTGAGACCGACCACGCAAAACGAGAAACATTAGACAATGTAAGAGCATACAAAAATGAAATATCAATGAGGGTCTATTGATACTGAAAGGGGAGAGTGAGAGAGGGAGAGTGAGAGAGGGAGAGACAGAAAAAAAAGGGAGAAGGAGAGGGGGAGAGAGTGGACAGTGTGTTTACCCATGCTCATCCGGTTGTTGGACGGTGCCCCATCTGTCCCCAAAGAGACGTTCACGCCCTTTTCCAGCATTTCCTGAACTGGACTGAAGCCTAACATATGCATAGCCGCTGCAGGACAGTGACACACATTGACTTTTGCCCCAGCAAAAAGGTCCACCTGGAAGATGCAAACATGCAAAAAATGGGAGATCCATTTTTCATTAGCCATAAGAAAAGTCAAATCTCCATTTTTCTGGGCTAAATGGTCAATCGCTGACAACCAGATATACAGTGTACATATTGTCTAAGGGCTGAGAATGACATAGTGGAATGTCTAGCAGACTGAAGATCCTGAAAATTGAAGACATTCATTTACAAAAAAACGAAAAACTCGAAACGATTGAAAAAGGTCGAACACATCTCTGAAAATGCTGTTTTGTATTTCAATGCCCACCCTCCTCCAAAACAACGGGTCTGATCAGAAACAAAAATAAATAAAAAGTCATCTTTCGTCAAACGTAGTTCCCAAGCTTTTAGCTTTACTCATGCCCATGCATCTATTGCGTCTCCAGGTGATGCAATAAGTGTAAAAATGATGCAATAAGTATAAAGATGATGCAATAGGTGTAAAACCGATGCAATAGGTGTAAAGATGATTCAATAGATGTAAAAATGATGCAGTAGGTAAAACGATTTCCCAATTCACCTCATGATCATCAACCCACACAGAGTGGGCTGCGAGCAAGTTTGGTCCAAGCAGTCCAATGGCCTTAAGGTGAGTCACAGTCCCGTGTTCTACGCCCCGAGTTGCCACCACATGCTCATTTTCAAAAGGAATCTCGGCCACATGCTGCCCTGCAAATGAAATCCAGTCAAATAACGCAAAGCCCTTGACTACACTGCTAATCAATATTAGCATTAGTAACACTTTTTCATTTGGTCCCAGGTTTTTTTGACCAAAACAAAAACCACACAATAGTGTTAAAAACACTATTTCAGGGAGTGGATTACAAGTTGCCACATCACTCTGCACTAAATTTCGCTAAAATATAAATAATTCCTCTACACTGATAGCAATGGGAAGTGTTCCTTTCCATGCAGAAGGCTTGGAGGACAAAAACAACAGAATTGTCTGGACAGAGTTAAAATCTGGAGGCTCACAATTGCAACCGTGTTTAGAATTTATCACATTCGCACACTACACTGCAAATAAAGCTAATCATAAAAAAGCATCGACTCATTGTGAAATTTCAAGGTCAAAAAAAGACAAATCGACTTATGGAATGAGCACCTGTATAATGTGGACAATTCCGAGGCAGGTTAGATTACAAACAGTTTGACGAGCCTCTGACCACTTTCAACCATAAAAAAACTATCGCAAACTAAAGAAAATTAGTAGACCAGCAACATTCCAGGAAGACTGTACACTTAAAGATCGGGAAACACACCATATGTATGCCAGTTTTAAGACGATCTGCTGAAGCCTTTGTGCGCTTCAGCAAGTCATCAGTGGCATTCAAAATTTGACGCAGACCAAACCAACATCGAATACGGCCATCCGCAGTTCCATTGTACTTGCCATAAAGGTCCTCCTGAAGCTGTAGAAGAAACCATAACCAAGCACATCACAAGTTACCCTCAAGGATGAAAGCCTACATAGGCCAATGTTTCACAACAAACTACACTGCCCATCCCTATTTGAGTCAATCACTCTAATTCAAGTGAGTGCTTTTTTAACCCAAAATCAAAGTTTTAACGCTTCACTAACTCTAATAGCGATAGGCAGTGTACCATACCAAAGTCAGGCTCTGGTCAAAGCAGAAACAGCTGATATCAAAACTTGCTCCAACAGCTGTAGAGTAGTAGTCTACCATCAATCAACCCAAATGGCACCAATTGTTTTGCTTTTGTCTCTCGTCATTTCTCCCCTGTTGTCTACGAGTGTGTTCCTAATTCAATGCAAACTGACCAGATTTCATCTCAAAATAGAGCTCACAAGGTTTTTCCTCAAATTACAGGCATGACCCTTTGCAGAACCTATTAGAGTTCATTCAACGACGCCCTATGAGCTTGTTCCTCCGTTTACTATACATGAACAGAAAGTTGGTCCATTTTGAAATATAACTCACTTGAATGCATGCATCTGTACTGAGCTCTGCCCATGCCTTCGGAAGACCTTCGCCCGAGTCCATTATTGAAGGGCATAGACAAGCCCGTATGCCGAGCTCCGTAACTGCGGCCACCATTCCAGGCACATGCTGGCCTCCTGCTTCTGCGAAGCAGGTCACCTTCCACATGACAGACAGATATGCTAATGAATTGCACCATATATGTAAGTGCAGAAGGAAGACTCTGCATGCGATGAGAAATGAAGAGAAAACGAAAGATGCATGGAAAGAAGGTGATTGATGAATGGAACAAAAAGTCGTTGATGAATGGGAATAAGGCGATTGATGATGAATGGAAAGGAGACGATTGATCGGTGGAAAGAAGGCAATTGATGATGAATGGGAAGAAGGAGATTAATGAAGCTGTTCAAGAACACGAAGCCAATCAACATCCCATTTTTTCTCTTGCAGAGGTGAAACGAGAACAAATGAATTTATGTGACGATAAAAGTTAGCATTAGCCAGGAAATTCCTAAGAAAGAGAACACATTAAATTGTGGTCATCCAACAAGGAACTACAACGCCGTATGAATCACAGGAGAGTATGATACCGCAAACTGTCTTCGTCCATTCTGAACATACGAAGGTGGTAAGAGTACGTAGGAACAACTACATCGGTCTAACCAATGGCAGGGAAAAAACCACATAAGCTAGAAAAATATTTTTTTGCTTTGTGAAATGCCATACAGTACCCCAGATCTTATAAGCTCCACTCCGCAAAGCAGTGTTGACAGATAGCTGTCTTCTTCAGTAAGAGCTGCCTCATAAGGCCAAATCCTTTCATGCAGCCACGTCAGTAGGTCTACATCATCTGCAATCCCTCTGCCAAGCTGCTGAGAAGTGTGGACGTGTGTGTTGATCAGACCTGCAAATACAGAAACGTACAGATACTAAAATATACCGATTTTAGTTTGTCTGACCTAACTTATGTATACAAAGTTTTAAAAGTACTCCCGTTTACGCATTCATGGGTGCATACATGAAAAACAAAGGAATTTTTTTTTAAATGTCATTTCCCTGTTGGGTTACAAACCTCTCCCGTCAAATACACCTAGGACAAATAGCATGAGAAGTAGACTTTTGTCTTTCCACCAACTTCACCAAATGGAGTGTATTTTGAGAGTCCAAAATCAGTTTTTCTCCAACCCACCCTGTATAGTACATCCATCATATAAATGCTTTTTACTCAGTAGTCAACCGGTTCTTATAATCGTAAAGACATCGTAGTTCACAATACTTTCTGAACATCTAGTATACTAGATGAGTATCTGACGTTCGTTAGAGATCAGAAGCTCTTTTGCATTTAGAAAGTGTACATTGAAGTTGAAACTGGAGATAAAGAAAAAAGAGAAAATGGACGCGTGATTGTTTTGGTGGCACTTCCAGTAGCTTTGCCATTTGCTGAGACAATTAGACGGCTAAACATCTGAGCAACAATGCTTCTATACTATCACGATAAAAGCTTTGGTTTCAAAACTTTCAATAAACAAAAAACGATTATTCAGTGTCACAATTTGCTTTTTCGCGAGAAAATTACAATAAGTCGCAAGGTCTTCAGACAAATATATACATACACTAAAGCTGTATCATTAAAAAAAAAAGCTAATAAAGGATGAAGCATAAAATATTTGAGTACGAGCAGAAGCGCTTAACAATGTTTACTGATAGCAAATATATGCGATTCACCCGCATATTAGACGGTTTAAGTTCCACTTAATGTGGAAATGCTTGGTCATTAGAAAACAAAAACTCCAATATTGCCAACATTCAAAATTTGACCTGAATGTTTTGTTATGCTGAAAATATCAGTGTACTGTTGCAAGGAAAGACAGATCAGCTGCTCGTATCAATCCATTCGTTGCAATTCATTTCACGGTTTATCCTGTCATCATTCTGCTCGTGACGTTCGTACGGTCTGACACTGACCGTACACCACTCTATTTAAGAGACAACGTACTGAATATAACCCTAAATAGAATAAAGAAAAAAATAGAATAAACTACGCTATTTGAGAATAAAACAAAAAAAAAGCGGGCCGGGATTAGCGTACACAACGCTAATAGCGATTGGCGGTGTACTGTAGCTCCCGATTATTTTCAAGTGGATCTTGCGGCAATCGTTAAATATGTTCGCTCACGGCAAAAATGTCCACCGCCAAAAACCTCCCAGAAGCCGTACAAAATGCCATGTACGGCTACCGTAGACGGTTCCCCTTTTAAGCATCCGTCCGGTTTCGCGATTTCTCAATTTTGTTTTTTTGACGTTTTCGTGTTTACCGATAACGCGTTTTCATCTTTCCGCGTTTCCGGGCTTACATGCTTTATGCGTTTTAGTGTTTCAAACTTTCAGCTTTTAAGCGGTTGCCTCCTAGCGCGTTTCGCGTTCCCCACGTTAGTGGAACGCGTCCTTTGAACAGTAGCACTATGGCGAAAAGATCCTTGTGGTCAATACCCAGGGTGTAAAACATGACGTCGGTAGTAAGGTGATTCTTGTTTTCTTAGTGAGGTTTTCAATTGGTTAAAATGAGAAGTTTCCTAATAGAAATAAAAGGACTTGAGCTGACAAATTTTACGATAAGCAAAAGTTCCATGATATGTAAGCCTGATAATGTCCTGATAATGGCCTGAAAATCTGCTGCAAATCTGGAATGGCCGAATACTCAATAAATTGATGATCAATGTTTTTTCGCGATTTATATCGTCTTGCTCTCCATACAATGCGGTGATCAGATATTTTTTGACATTTTCGATATTATGTGACAATGAGATACGATGTATCTCCAAAAAGTGTGGATTCAACATACTCTGCTTGCTTGTTTGCTGTTAAATAGCAAGGTACACCGTTTGTTAATGTTTTTTCCGGCCTTTAAATAAATAGTTTTCCGTGCACACTTGTTGGAATGTTAATCCGATGGCTGCATTAGAAGGAAATATTTCGATTGATGGCATCCAAAGGAAAATAGGATGCGTGTGCACAGACCAATGCCATTCAATGCACACCAGTACTCTGCCCATTGTTGTTAGCATTAAGGATTTAGTAGTGTTGATTCGAAATTAGAAAATAATATGCTAATTTAGTACAAGGAAAGTGACAGATTATATTCGACTACCTTAAATAGCGTTGTCAACATTATTTTATGATTTTCGGCCAGAAAAAGGCGTGACCGAAAGTGTTATTAACTTTAATAACAATGCACAACAGTACTACAGTGGCAATATTTTCACGCAGCCAATTGAAAAACTTTATTTTTTAAAAACTGTTTTTCCATGTGGGCTCATTGACCGGATACGATAAAAAGTTTAATACAAAAAAGGGAGTTTAATACAAAAAAGGGAGTTTAACACCCAAAAGTTTATCATATTTCTTGAATTTTCCTCTTCAAACAACAGACATATTTCTTTCTTTTCCTTTCCCTTAAAATTATAGAGTATTATTTTATTCTGCTTATTGTTCATTATATTTAATCTAAACAAACAATATTACACAACAAAATTTGAAGACAATACACACTTATTCCAAAAAAGACAAAGTCGAGGGAAAGAAGGGCATTAGAACTCCTTATTTCAAAAAGAAAGTAATTTACAAGTATCAAAATTTGCATGATTTTATGCTCCTCTTTTCATTCTCTTCTAAAATGCATGCTTTTTCTTTTTTTTCCCAAAAAAAATAAAAAAAACAAACGAAAAAAATATTGTACATAAGTTTCATCTATTTTCCTGCCGGCTATTATATCATGCTTACTTTTTTCCTAAAATTCTACTTTGTTTTGAAAATCCATCAAAATAAGCCTAAGTCATCCACATTATTTTTCCCCTTGCTGTTTTATTTATTTTTATGCCTTTTTCTGTAATAAACTCTACCATAACAACACCTAAAAAAAAAAATCTACATTTGACCTTTTTTTTTCTACAATTATACAATGTACCAAGAAATGTAAAAAGTAAACAATTTAAAAAAAAAAAAAAAACGAGTGGTCTAAAATGAGCCACTCATGGGAAAGAATCTTGAGACAACTCGAAAAAGTTCGGCTGGGTCTATGGGTTTTGTGATAAACCTGGAAAAGGACAAAAAACAAAAAAAAAAAAACAATTGTTAACCAAACTTTTCGGAAATGGTTACCAAAACAGAGGCAAGAAAAGCGGACATAAAAAAATAAAGACGCAAAACGACAAACTAAAAGAACAAAAAAAAACCACCAGTCATCAGAAAAAAAAACGCCCAAAACGTCAAACAGTTGTTGAAAAGACGTTTCCAAGAATCCGCAATTAGTATTGCCTCATCAGGTCCAAAAGAAGTCATTTCAAGGTCGTTTTCAATGATTGGGTAATAATGACCGTCAGATCAGAATCTGACGGCCGTAAACTGACCAATCATTGAAACCGGACTTCAAATGCCCGCTTTTGGCCCTGCGGAAGCGCATAAAGTCAAACCCTAATCCAATCTCTCCGTACGTTGCCACGTAGGAGCAACTTACCCGTCCATTCCGGCCGCCAAACACTTCTCCTTCGTGCCCTTCAGCACGTCCGCCGTCATCTGTCACGTCACACGAGCATGACACGTCAGCACATGGAGCCAGTGCCGAGACTACACTATCTTCACGGCACTTCACATCACGTCACGTCACGTATCAGACAATGTAGTGTCACATTCATTCATATCCGCTCGCAGTGAAAAGGAGTACATGGATTACATTTCACTCCAAAGTCTTTGGTACAATTTCACATAGCTTACCAGGTTTCCCTTTTGCTTAACTTAATTCTTTTCTTAATCTTTAACAAATCTAGAGACTCTTGCTTTGCCACACTAGTTTTGGTTGACCATTCGGCTCACGTTATACCAAGTTGGTTCTTCCATCTTGTCTCTTTTACCGTTGTTAGAGTTAGTTACTGCTATTGACATTTATTTACGATTGCGCAAAAAGAAGTACGACCAAATTATTGTTAGTTGTTTCTATCGAGGCAGTAGACGCACTACCTTGAACTTGTGGAAGACATAAATCCTTACAGCTTTTCTTTCTTAATACCAGAACCCTCAAAACCTTCCCCCGCCTAAAAGAATAATGTTGTCTTACCGCCACAATAGGCAAATGCCTTCGGTGTGCTCCAAACACTCCAATGGTTCCCAACTTTTCCAGCTCCCGAATCTTCTCGGAAGCTTCATATCCATCCATCTGAAAAGGAGGAGTGAAAGAAAGGAATATGAGAAAGAGCACTAGCTCTGAAAACCCCGAAAAAACATGCCTGTTAAAACGCTAATGTCATAAACTTGCTATTGCAAAAAAAAATTGACTAACATTAATTTTTAAGTTATGTCATTCAATTGTTTTGGGTTTCGGTTAGGGAATCTTAGAATGTGACAAAACATAGATGGCTGATGTATAAGAATAACAGATTGGAATTTATGACCAGGGATATGTCGACAACCTCAAATGTTGAATTACAGAAATTTATTTATTTTTGGATGTTTTGACATTTAGCAATATGAAATATAGCCATTGGACAAAAGTTTGATACAAGGCTGGAAATACAGCGTGAAAAAAAAATCACAAATCCAAACTTTATAACTTCAAAGATATTATAACAACGATTAGGACAAATATGATAATAACAAAAACATAGGTACTTTTTTATGATAATCAACATTAAACCCTGATTACCTATGATGTCTGTAGATATAACAAAAATTACAAGATTTATAAGAAAACCATCAACAATTACGACATTGATGCCAAAGCAAAAAATAATAATTTCCAACAATTTCCATTTGCCTAACATTTAGAACCCAAACCAACCAGGCATCCATACAACAAATATAAATTATGTACCTCCGGCATTTGTAGATCCATAAGTACCAAATCCACCTTATCCCCTTTCTCTTTCAAATAATCCAATGCTAATGCACCACCTGGCAAGCAAATAGCCTCAACCCCGTACTTTCCAAGAAACTTCCCAGCCACCCTTCGATTTACTGTTTCCATCCCCATGTCCAAAAACAGCCCCCCCTCGGAAGAAAATAAGGGTCTCTCCAAAAGTCAAAATTATCAGTATCCTATCCTGCACGTCACCAAAACTAGTGCAGAATTTTAGATGTAAATTTCCACTAAGGCAACAAACAACTTAGTTTAAAAGAAAAAGATAAACACATATACGCATTTGTTGTGCATTCGGACTTTTGATTCAACAACACATTTCGATCATCAGAAATTGAGCTTTTAGTCACCGACATTTATGGGATTTATTTCAAAAAAATAAACGGTGTGAAAACCGAAAGGAAAATAGCGGATCCGTACTTTCTACCTTTCCTAAAAAGGAATAAATATTTCCAGCCAATCCAACTACAACGTGACGTATGTATTATTTTTCAGACTTGCGTATTTTATTTTGCGCACTACTATTCTCGAACTTATTATCCTCGGTTAGACCACTATTATTTTCGGTCCGGATGGGTGGACCTTGTGGTAGGGTGGATCTACCCTCATTATTGTGAAGAACGAGATAATGTACAATTGACAATTAGGAAAAGAAACATCAGATGTCTAAGAATAAAACGACAACACAAATAGTTTTCTCCTCACCAAGATTGTCGTCGACACAGAGCATACATTTCCCCTTCAGAATCTCCGCCAGCTGTGCTGACGTGGCACTGGAGGGAGAAAGCTTCACTTCCTGAACAGAAGTAGAAGCAAAACCTAATGCCTGCAAGCACGTGGAAACCTCGTCAGTTTTGTTGATTTTCTCGACAATTTTCATGTCTTATGAGGGAGAGGTAAAGGAGGGGGAGGACGAGAGAGAGGAAGAGGAGGGAGAAGGAGAGGGGGAGGGAGAAGGGGAGGGGGATGGGAAGGTGCAAGGGAGGTGGAGAGGGAGGGAGGACAGACAGAGAGAAGATAGGAAACGGAGAGAGGGACTCTGACCTTTCCAAGAGTGACCGCCACAGCCATGGTTCTGAGAGGCTTCAAAAGTACTGCCTTAAACCCTAGTTTTTTTGCATTCTCCTGCTGAGACGTGTCCACTCTTCTGGCCACAAGAATGAGAGGCATTCCTGCCAAGTGGCTATCATTCACCATTTCTCCGAGCTCCAATCCACCATTTGTCCAATCACGAGCATCCATATCAATGAAAATCGCAGAATACGCCGACCGGATATTCGTCTTTTCCAAGGAGGACAAAAAAGGCATGTGTTCTTTGCTGTTACTAAGAAAGGCAGCCATAGATTGGAGTTTGGGAGAAGAGTAAATTGGGCTTTCTTTGGAAGAAGGAGAGACACTTCCAGTTGATGAAGTACTAAAGGGGGAAAATCTTGAAATGGATAAAGATTTTGCCACGTCAGCCATGGCTTCCATGCTCCTTCTCCTTCCCCCCAGTTTCCTGGAAGGAATTCCTTTGCCACGTGGCAAGTCCAACAAAGCCTCAAAACTTGGCAATCTTTCCAATTTCTGAAGGGCTTGTCCCCTTTCTCCTTCTTCACTCCTCCGTCCCTCTCGCATCTCTCCAGCCTCTCCTCCCTCTTCCTCTCCCTCGCTCTTTCTTATTCTCACTCTCTTACTCTCTGCCTTCATCGCCCTGTCCATCTCCGTCTCTCTTCTCCTCTCTCTCTCCTCCTTTTCGACACATTCTTCAAAGGGGAGAGAGAGAGACTGAGCCATGGAGACAGCCTGCAGAGGAGAGTCAGCCATGTCCGACAAAACTCCCAGGGCTCGAAGATGATTGGCCAATACAGTACGACGTACTTTACTGGTATCGACCAATAGGACGCGAAGACCAGGAAGAGATGACACATGTGGAAGAGAGAGAGGATCTAAAGTAGGAGGAGGAGGAGTGCCATGGACGAGAGGATCCATGGCTGCCAAACAGAGATCAAAAAAGAAAGTTGAACCGACTGTTGGTCTTGAGACAAAAGATATGGTTCCTCCTTGGAGTTCCACCTGAGAAAGGGAGAGGAGAAGAGGAGACAGAGAGAAGGGAGAGGAAGAAAAGTGAGTGGGGAAGAGGTAGAGGAAGATGTTGGTGAAGAGGAAAACGTGAGGTTTAGAGGATTTTAATATTTTAGGTTCTTCTAAAGGTCAAGACTAGGAGGTTGTAAGACACTACAAAGTTCAATGTCCCAACGTCCAATGTTCAATGTCCAACGTCCAATGGCCAATGTCCATGTCCAGTGTCAATGTCCAATGTCCGAGGATCTTTGTCTTCTGCCCAAATGTCAATGTCCAATTAATGTCTTAAGTCCAATGTCCAATTATGTCCAATGCCCAATGTCCAATGTCCAACAATCAATGTCTAATGTCCAATTTCCAATGTCCGGCGTCAATGTCCAATGTCAATGTCAAATCTCCAATGATCAATGTCCAATGCGCAACATCCAAGATCCATGATCCAGTGCACATAGTCCCAAACTGTCCAATGGTACATGTGCAATTCTAATATTGTTTATAAATTAAAATGTTTGTTGCCCAATGTCAAAACATCATGATTACCAACATGGGCATAGTAATTTGTGATGTTTGATTTCTGTTAGGGAATGTTCACAAGGTGACTGCTTTTCAAAAATGATAACTCGAAATTTCCATCTCTTTACAGCAATTTCCAGCAGTTGAATAAGAGTCAACATTTTAAATGAAAACGTAAAATTAGTTTTTTGTTTAGGAGTACAAATGGGTAAAATTTCATACAAGGCATTTGGAAATCGAAAGACCGATTCCTGTCCCTCCTGCTTTCCGATTGGTTGAAGAGTCTGCTTGTCGGAAAGGCTGCCAAAAGGTAAAGTGAAAGTACCAAAAAAAGTGCAAATCAGATCAGTAGGGTTTAAAAAGCACAATGGGGAAGTGTGACAAAACAGTACCAACTTAAGTAGCCTCGCTATCAGCTATTGCAGAAAAAGTGGCTTTAGAGAGGGAGGGAGCGTGAGGAAGAGCAGGAGAGAGAAGAGAGAAAGAGAGAGAGAGAGAGAGTTCACCTGGAAAATGTGGTTTTGGGCAGCCAATGGGATACCTGCAAAATCAGCCATTGGAGGAGAGGCCACGTGTCAAGTGAATGCTATAACGAAAGGGAAGGAGAGTGAATTCATAGGAGGGAATATGAGAGGAGAGAGAAAAGAAAGTAAAACTAAAGGAAAAAGTATTACACAAGTACAATGCTCTCACCGTTTCCCGTGTCTTCCACCGCAATTCCCAATCGGACGATTTTCGGATCCTTACTTTTCGAAGGTTTTCGATGCATCCATTTCAAAATATTATCATATGTGTGAGCTCCACTAGCGGTCATTTTTCCACTAAGTGTTGGATACTTCACATTTGGTCCAAAATTCAAATTCAAATTCGAATTAGGTCCCTCTTCACTAGTTGAAAGTGGCCTCGAGTTTCCTTGAGAACTCACTTTGGACCCTGGTTTGGAACTTTGCTTCGAATTTGGTCCAGTTTTCCACCCCTTTTTTCTATCACTCATTTGTTCCCTAAACAATGGTCCCATCCACCCGGCTCGATTCTCCTCTTCATTTTGAGAGTTTTGTGTCAGAAAAGTACTCATTCCGGACGATCGAACAATTGAAGAGAGAGAGCTTCTACGAGGTCGAAAAGGAACAGGATCTCGAGGAGGAGATTGGATTCCTGTTTCGTCTTCATCTGGAGAAATCGTTTCCATACCGATCGGTTTTGGAGGAAAAGAGTGAATTTCTTTCATATCTTCGTCTTCGTCTAACTGTCGAATCGTGACTAAAATGTGTCCATTTTCCGTAAATTTAGTCGCATTACCTGCAAAAAAACAAAGAAAAGTGAATTGAAAGAGAAATAATTTTGAAGAGTTGGAGTTTGGTACATGGAACAGTTAAAAGCTCAATATGGATGGTGCTTCCAGTACAACGGCCGGAATAAGTTTATGGATTACGAAATTAAAATAGAGAATATGACACATGGAACAGGCAAGAGAGGGAAGGAAAAAAGGTTACATTTATCCATCAAAAGATAAAATTGAAAGGATGACAAATGAATTTGATAAAGGGGGGTAGTATTGGTACGAATTGTTGTTCTCTTCACAATCATTATGGAAGACTCATTTCTATGTGTACCTTCAAATAACTACCCTCAAAACCACTCTAATTGTGGTGATTTATACCGAAAGGTTTGAATAAAAGCAAAACTTATCATGAGGTACTTCAAAACTTAACAGGTCCATGAAACAAGTTATAAAAAGTTTTAAAGTCTAAAACAAATCCTTAACGACGAGAAACTTACAAGTTATAAAAAGTTTTAAAGTCTAAAACAAATCCTTAACGACGAGAAACTTACCCACGAGGTTGATAAGAACCTGTCGAAACCGTCCAGAATCTCCGACTACCATCGTGGGAACGGCCAACTGAACTAATGCCGCCAGTTCTATGCCGCTATTCCGAACTTTTTCCGCAAAAAGACTCAAAACATCGTCAACTTCTCGGCGAATGTTGAAAGCTGCGGAATCGATTTCCATTTTCCCTGCTTCAATCTGTATCCAAAAACAAAAAAAAAAAAAACAAAAAAAACTCCAGAAGAATAAAATTAACACTGAACATGGAACGGTATAAAGTGTTGCCCAAAAGATACATCGTCTTTTAGGTCATTATCAACAAATCACCTTACCTTGGAAAAATCGAGGACATCGTTAATTAGACCAATGAGAGCTTTTCCACTTGAAACGGCTGTCTGGACGTAGTCGATTTGCGTGGCATCCAGCTTCGTGTCCCGTAGAAGAGTCAACATTCCGAGGACACCTGGCAGAGAGGGAGAGAGGGAGGGAGAGAGAGAGCGAGAGAGAGGGGAGAAGGAAAGAGTGACGGGGAGAGAGAGAGGGAGGAGAGAGAGAGAGAGGGAGAGAGATGGGGAGAGAGGGTGGAGGGAGAGGGAGAGTGGAGGAGAGAGGGAGAGATAGGGAGAGTGAGAGGGAGGGAGGGAGGGAGAGGGAAGGAGAAGGAGCGAGAGAGAAGGAGAGACTCCACAATAAAAAAAAACATGAAGCACAACGAGAGAAATTCTAAAAGGGGAATGTGAAATATCGGGCTGATAAGGAATTTGGAGAAAGATTTTGTGAGTTTTTGTTTTGAAAATGTTCAAAAGGCAGTCTAATTTCGAATATTGATGTCTAAGACGACAAACTTATGACCAATGTATGTTTATTTGAGAAACAAAAACGTCCAAAACTCAAATTGATGAACTGGATGATGGAGGATGTAAGGAGACTAAAATGTACTCTTTTGTAAAATTCAGCCATATTCAAATATTTTTTTTTGCATCTCTTTTCCTATTCCTGTTGGTAATCTTATTTCTAATCCTATTTGTACTCGTATTATATTCTTATGCAGACATTCAATATGTCACAAAGCTTCAGGTCGTTGATTTTCAATTGAAACCTATTTTTCGCCCACATTTAAACTTGGTCCAAAAAAGGGTTTTTGAAAAATAAAGTTTTGGGTTGCATTTTTTCTTCCAAAGCTATGGTTTTTGAAAGTCCTTTGATTCTGGCATTGAATCCATTGTTAGACAAACAATTGTGTTTCAATCATTAATGCGCCTTTTTGAAACACATTTTATTTAGATACATCAAAATTTCACACCATTTAACGACAAACTCACCGTTTAACGGAGTACGAATCTCATGTGAAACCGTCGCCAAAAATTGACCTGTTAGGAAACCAAACCCAACATGTTTTTGAATCAGAACTAGATTTAATGAATGTGGCAAAAATGCTAAATATCGTAAAGATTCGACTCAAAAATTTCAGCTAAGAAAGTTAAAAAAACTCCCAAAATTAACCCAACGCCCTCCATAAAAGCCATTGTATTTGTCCAATTTGTTGTGACATATGTCACGTGGTTCCACCACAATGCCTTAGTGAATGGTGTCACTTATGTCACGAACGCTTGAATTCCTGGTTGACTAATAGTGTTGAACACTCTCTAATGCTTGAATGGATGATGTTGAGAACCCTTCCATGTTTTATTGAATACACCGTGAATCCCTAATAGTGTTAATGTTTTTTTGCCACTTAAAACATCTTTTCTTCGTACACGATGGTCGGATTGTGGATCTGACGGTTGCGATTGAAAGCCAAGATTCTCCCTTTCCGATTTGCGGTCTCTATGTGAAAGTCGGACAAGTGTGTACGGAGAAAAGATGTTTTAAGTGGTAAAAAATTTGTTAACACTAACAGCGATACACGGTGTAGTGTTACTAAATGAGATCATGATAACTACAATGCTTGCTTGAACGTTGCTAGGAACGACTCGAGTCTTTATTAAACGATGTGACGATCCCTTCTATGCTTGCTTGAGTGATATATGAGTATGACGAACACTTCAATGCTTGACTACATTTCGGTGCGTTATTAAATAGTACGGTTGAGTGATTATCTTAAAGTATGGTACGACAATTCAACAACAATTTAATTATTCATTGAATGATGTTATCAACACAATTTGGACGAAATTTTTGGCGAGTTTTGACTTTTGAGGCAAGTATTGTACGAGCTGATGAACCTTTGTGTACGGACTACTCACTTTTGTAGCTATCTGCCGCCTCCGCCGCCAATTTGTCGCCTAGCGTTTGGTCCCGCATCGCCCGCATCTGTCCGTACGCTTTTTCCACCGACCGAATCCGACGGCCAGCGCATCGAAGTAGCGCCGCGACAAGAAGAGTGACAACTGTCGCACTGATCACCCACGCAACTGCGAGCCACGGAAAACGCGAACGTTTTTTTTCGCCGCACCGGAGAACGAATTTCCGCGCCGATTCGCCTAAATTCAGCTCCACGCCGACCGATCCTCGCCGTTCGTCGTTTGCAATCGTATCGCCAGAGAGCCGATTACCTGACGAATCCTCGTACAGAATCCTCGTTTCTGTGACATTTGTCACGTCATAGATCCACAGCTGGATTTCGTACGGTTTTTTGGCGGCTTCGAGTGCGGATTTGACGATGAGGTCGGACTGCATAATGGCGAGGAGCCAACTGACAGCTGGCGGATTCGCGGTGGACAAGTTGGCGGTGGAATTTAGCGGCGGGGGAAAGAACGGTACGACCAGTACGGACGAAATATTCTGGCCGTTTGCGGAAAGAATGGGAACCGACAATGCTGACTCAGCCGTTGCTTCCGCCAGATCCATGGCGTCCCGAAAATCGACATCTGTGTTTTCAACAACAAAAAAATGTACGGAACAAAAAACAACAAATAAAAAAAAAAACAAAAGGATAAAAAAAAAAAAAAAAACTCGCAAAAGTCGACCAAACGCACAGCACAGCTGTCAAAAATTTCAAAAGAAGAAACAAAAGAGCATAATAATAAAATACACCCTCCATGTCCTTTTATTACGCACCCCTACTACCGTACCGTACGGTTTAACTCGCACTAAACTCCACCAAACTAAACCGAACCGACAAAAATCCACACTAAAATAACGCCCAAATCCGTACCGTCGTACATGTCCCGGAAGCCTGTGTGCGGCAGGTCCGCGGGCGCGTCACAGAACAGCGCCGGCGCATAGAACGGAGCGGCAGACCGCAAATACTTTCCCGAGAAGTCCAGAATCGGCTGACGGCCGGCCCGCTCAAAAGCCGGCCGGTCGCTGGCCGGCAGGCGGACGGCATAGTACAGGGAGGAAACTGCCGGGCGAAAGTCGCGCGTGGCCGCCGCGTACTGAGCGAACAGAGCGGCCGTCAGGAGGGGAGCCGCCAGGTTCACGTAGAACGTTTCGAGGAAACCGCGGAGGACGCCCACCTAAGGGGCCGGGGGGGGGAAGGGGAGAGAGAGATGGAGGGAGAGGGATAGAGAGAAGGAAAGGGAGATCAAGAGTAAGAGATAGTGAGAGATAGAGGGAGAGAGAGACAGAAAGAGAGAGATTTTGAGAGGAAGAGAGAGAGAGAGAGAAAAGAGAAAGAGAGAGAGAGAGAGAGAGAGTAGGGGGAGAAAGAGGGAGCACCCTGCCCACCTGTGCTTTGTTCTCCCTCCATTCCTCCGACACATGGACTGCCACGTCAGCGCAAGCATCCTCCAATCTCCTACTGACACGTGTCCCTAACCACGTGGCACCCAGAACAGCCACTGCCAGGCCCGCCAGTAGCCACGTGGCAAGAACGACAGCACGCCACCTGGCATGTCTCCTCTCCTCCCTCTCCTCCTTCGCCGCGTGGTCCTCGCTCTCCTCCACTCTATTTCTCACAGGAACTGCACACCGATTGTACGGACACACACGTGTGAGACAGTTTAGATGGAGACACGTGTGCCCAATCGGCAAACGATTAAAGGTTTTTATTTTGTTTTACTTCATTTTTATTTTGTTTTTTTTTCTTATTTTGTAAGTTTCCGTACCGTGTAGCAGCAGTCTGTCACGTGACGCTGCCAGAGATTCCTCTCCTCCTGAAATGCCACGTGTCCAGCTCTCCCACAGTGACACGTGGGAACGTCCGGACGAAGTTTTGCTGCTGTCGTTTATATGAATTGCCACGTGGCAGTCGGAGGGAGAGCCAGGCGAATCCAGTGTTGGGACACCCATGTGGGAGGGAGAGCGGAAAAGGAAAACGGAAGGGAAGAGAGGGAGAGAGGGGGAGAGAGAGAGAGAGAGAAAGAGAGAGGGAGGGAGGGAGGGAAGGGAGGCGAGAGTAAGAGGAAGCGGAAAGGCGAGAGGTGTCACGTCACGCTAGCTTCCTTGAAGATGGCCATGGGAACCTTTTGGAAGAAACATTTGGAAGCGAGGGAAGTATTTGATAATTTTCGGTTGTTTCATCCGTACAGAATCTGTACCACGTCCGTACTACAAAGGCTTGTGGTTTGTCGGCTGCCTGGGATTCTTCAATATCTCCGTACAGGCTTGGAAATTAGTCGGCGCATGCGACACCAAGGTCACGGCAGCGCCCGGAGTGACACTGCGGCATGTCGGTTCGTTTTTTTCCGTCTGATCCGTATTTTTGTCGGCTTGTGAGGGCGGCGGCAACTAGTGCGCTGGATTTGTCGCACTTTCCTGCAATAGTGTGAGAAAACCGGATAGAGATTCTCGTTTTGTGTACGGACGAAAGAAATTGGCAGACGTGGACGCGCGTCGATCGTCGAGAGACTTTTGGCAATAACTATTGTTTCTTGCGATCAACACTATATTATGCGGTGTTTCTAGAAGAGAATATAAGGACATGATTTTCCGATTTTGTTAATTTTTGAAAAGTTTTGAATACGCGTGAAGAATGGGTTGTGTAACGTTCGAAAAGTACGCATACTGTAAAATCTATACGAAAATATATAGTTACTGAGGTGTCTAATTTTTAGTGTTGGGTATCGAGGACCGTTTGCCGATATTCGATATATATCGAATTTCAGGTACCCGATAACCGATATATCGATTCGATATACTGAATTTCAAATTATTGTCGATATATCGTATCGTCAATATATCGAAGCTAAAAAAAAAAAAAAAAAAAAAAAAAAAAAAATCCCAAAGGTTTTCAAAGTCTCGTGACTTCGGACAAAGTGACTGTAAAATCTTTGCCGGAAAGAAATACGGTTTTTTCCTGAAAGTCAGCAGAGTGAAGGAGATCTCTGAGGTACATTGACGAGGTACACTTGTGAAGTACACGTACGTCATATGCAGGTACGATTTTACATACGAAAAAGGTCGGTTTCCAGATATTCGATGATTTTTGAGATTTGGTAGTCAGCTTACGTGGAACCACTCATATCATAACACGTATGTAAAAATTTTTGACAAAAGATACGCGATGTACCCGAGGCCTCTGTAATACATAAATTTTGCTGTCCGTACTATTACAGAGACCTCCTCGTGTAACCATACCCCAAATAATTAATCATTACAATTTCAGAATTAGTACTTTTTTGTCGGTTACATTTTGCGGCGTCTACATTTAAGTCACGGAACGAAAATCACGGCGTACGTGGCGTATTAGACAATTTGACTTTTTCGCTAAAATAACATATTATATAAAAAAATAAAAAAATAAAATTTAAAAAATACTATACATCGCGATAAATATCGCGATAATTTATGTTGGTCTCGGTACGATATATCGAGGATCCTGCTCGATCGATATTCGATATATCGAATATCAAGATTATCGCGATATGAATTTACCCGATACCCAACACTAATTTTCGAATGGCCTGAACTCCTGAAGCTCCATCTCTCGCCGTATTTAGGGTTACAATCATAGTTCAAAAGTAGGTGAAAGTAGGCCCATACAATATGCCTATTGTATGCAAAACATACAATATGACCTTAAGACCCATATTGTATTCGGACCTATTCGGACCAATTAAAACATTTGGACAAAACATTCGGACCAAAAAATATTATTTACACCGTCAGATTCGGACGATCGGACGGTCTCTGATCAAAGTATCGATCTAAGAAGATCACATGAAAAGCCCATAACACAACTTACGATAAAGGCGCCGACCAAAGGCCTACAATAAAAACGCCTACTTTTGAACTATGGTTACAATGATATTTTTTTCAAATTTGTCGTGACATTATTCCGTACATATTTCCATGGCCTGCATAAAAGAAAGGATAAAAGGCAGACGCTGATCCTGCGTAAGCTAATTCGTCTCTTTCCGTACGGCTTGTCGATAGGACAAAGAAAAACCGGATCCTGTACTTCTAATTGAATACATCAAAAAGTATAAGTATAGCACGTGGCAGTAGATTATGTCACGTGAATGCTACCAGAAAGTACAAAACTCTGTACCTTCAAAGTGGTATGGATATTATCATATTAATGGTACAACTATTTGCTCGGAATATGTACCTTTCAAGTACAAGACGTTACGCGTGCGTTCCTGCACCTCATTGGCACAGTTTTTTTTTTAGTACAGGTAAAACTGTGAAAGGGAAAAATTAGATCACCGGGTGTATATTTGATTTTATCAACGTAAATGTTTTTAGGGCTCAACGTAAATGATTCTATATAATACGACAAAATAGGACGGAAATATAAAAAGTCGGTGTCACCTGACGAGCGTGACAAAGTATCCCAGCGTGGCAACAATGTCGGTGAGCCGGATCGTGTGAGGCGGGAAGTGTGAAAACTGTGAATTTGCTGGCGGGTTGCGTGACATTTGTCGAAGCGTCACGCCAGAAGGATGTCACGTGAGATCCACAAGGATTCGGAACTTGTGGCTCCGAGATGATGTAAGTTTTTTAAAGTTAAAAGAAATTTAGAAGTCAAGTCGGTCTAGATAGGCAAAAATAGATCTGACGAAGTCAAGCGGTAAATTTATGGTGCTGTTTCTATTTATACAGATCTGTACGGCAGGCGAGAAAAGAAAGGACCGCGGCATTCGCAGATTTCAATTTGAGTAATTGCATAGTATGACGTCATGAACCTGAAATCGTACGCTATGTACTGTATCTTGCACGATTTTCCGTGCATTCATTACCGCAAGATGTCGGCGTCCACTTAGGACTTTCGGATGCGCCAAAGTTAGACGCCCGAACAGCGACTTCCAAATCCGTTTCCCGCCCTTTCACTTTTGTCAGTACGGCACAGTACATTACTGTACGGCTGTGCCTGAGTGTGACGTGTCACCGGTCGGCGAATTTTTTGTCGTGCTAAATCTGAAGTCTACACCGCGTATCGGTCTTAGCGGCAGTGGCACACTATATCGATGCCGGGGAAATTCTAGCCCTCAAATATAAAATAGTGTCGATGACACTTAGCTTTTTGTTATAGTTTTTTTTATCAATTCTATTTATTCCAGCGGCTCTAAACCAATCAGGATCTTGGGAACAGAACTAGAATTGAAAGTATTTTATTTAGACGCCGCGGTTGTGATTCCTTGTCGCTAATAGCGATTCACGGCACAGCGTTGCCGGCTGTTTGGAGTTTCACCCCCGGTAGGCAGATCTTTCGTTATGCCGTCAAACTTTATGAGCCGTCAGAATCTGACGCGCACTTTGGAATTACATACATGTACGGTGTAGTACGGTAATTTTAACTTTTTATGAGTCTTAGATACACGTGTTTTCTTTTCAATGATGTCCCCAAAAGCATTAAACGTTTCTGGTGGTTTTTGCGTTTGGACGTTTGTGAAAACCATCTCTTCACTTTTGTCGTTTCTCAAAAACCATTTTGCTAATATGGTTTGTTTAAATTAAAGGTTATATTTTTTGTTTTTTCCTTTTTTCACCGATGACATCAATTTAATGCCGTACAGTACACCGCCAATCGCTATTAGCGTTGTGTACACTAATCCCGTCCCGCTTTTTTTTTATTTATTCTCAAATATAATCATCCATACTATTTAAAAAGCCCTAATTCCTAATTAGAGTAATCGATTTCTTCGAAAATTTCCAAATTCCCAATTAGCGTAAACCACGCTAGTTATTCGTATACGCTAAAGAAACTTCTACGCTAATAGCGATTGGCGGTGTACTGTGGTACATAGCAAGATGTCAGCCTGAAGGAAGGAGGCCGTACAAGTTACACATGTTTTTTTTTTTTTTTTTTTTTCTTTAAAAGTACGTGTAATTGCCTAATTTAAGTTCGTACGTACTTAATCATACTTGGAAGCATGTACCTTACGGTACCTTTCTCAGCATGTACCTTTGTACGAACAGTAGAAACAAGAGGCTCGTTTTAACCGCACTGTTTTCATAAAAGTTCAAACTACCGTTTAGACCATAGTTCAAAAGTAGGTGAAAGTAGGCCCATACAATATGCCTATTGTATGTAAAACACATAGTTGTTCACATCGCGCGATTTTTTCCTTTTTTGCGATTGAAACGTATAATTCGTGACTTTTGAAAAAATCGTAAAAAAACGTGTACTGTAAACTGAAACTGAAATATTACGGAAACCTGTAAACTGATTAACTGTAACTGTACATTTTTTTACGGATATGTACGGAATAAAATGGGAAATATGCGTCGCACTTATTGGTACTTTCTGTTCAGTGAACTGAACAGAAATACCACGCAAGTTGTACGTTATATAATCGAAAATGTAAGGGCATTTTCGAAAAGAGACGTTGAACGTCACAATAATTTCGCGCGTTCAGTTTGAAATTTGTACAGGCGTCTTCTTCAAATTTTTTTGAAAGAAGACGCCATGGAACAGAGACGAAATTGCTAAAAATGCCATCTTCGTAGCATTCGATCCCGAGTATGTTGATTGCGAAGCATATCCTAAGGTGAACGATAGGACAACCATTTGGTAAATTCATTCCGTTACGAAAAAAAAGTTGTGATAAAATTTTAAAGAGTTTATTTTTTACCGCTCATTAAACGGGAAAAACTTGCAAACTGCGTTATATGTAATAGTTTTTTGTTTTTTTATGTACGGAATAGTACGGAAGGAAATTCATTAACGATTTTTTTCGATTTGATCAAAAGGTTCAATGCGTTTGTTACGTATAATTCGTCACGTACGGTACGTTCGCACTAATCGCCGTGAACAACTATGGTAAAACATACAATATGACCTTAAGACCCATATTGTATTGGTCGCAAAATGAAAAAAAATAGTAACAGGGTTGAGTTGCACATCGATCGATAGAGAATTATACGTCATGTCTAAATTTTGAAAAACATTCGGACAAAAAAAATAAAATCTGTGAGTTTTGAGGCATTTTTTATTCAAACCGTCAGATTTGGACAATCGGACGGTCTCTGATCAAAGTAGCGATGTAAGAAGATCACATGAAAAGCCCATAACACAACTCATCCTACGCTGAGTCAGTTCGCTGATATTTCGTCCAGCGGCGTGCGCTGTACTATGATCATACGTCAGATTCGTACGTTCGTACAAAAGTGTGCACAAACGCACACACATACAGTATGCCTACTCTGCGCGAGTTTTGTGCCAAGTTTTGTGCGCCTACCAAAGGCCTACCATAAAAACGCCTACTTTTGAACTATGGTTTAGACTTAGGGTGAACTTCCATTGGAGGAAAAGTGGGGTTGTTTACTGGACGCCGTACGATTTCCTACATATTTTTGTAGGTTGCCGTACTGCAAAAGTTCAAACAGTTTTGCGATCGTGACTTACGACTGCTTTCCACGTGGCAAAACATGACAAAGTCGGGAGTGAGCTGAGCTGCCATGTGGCGAGATGTGACGTCTGTCTTTTGCTGTGGATAATGATGAACGGGTCAGCTCTTAATAATCCAGTAACAACAGCTTTGTATAGTACGTTATATAGTACGACTTTAGTACGTTACGTATTTGTACATAACAAAAAGACTACCGTAACTAATATTGTTTGTTAATTCATCGCTATTTTATCGTATTGCCTTTAATAATTCAGCGGTCAAAAACTGATAATATCGGTAATTTGGCCGATCGATAGTTTTCCATATCGGATATCGAACCTATCGAATATGCCGGCCACCGATGTACAACGATGCTTACGAAAACTGCTGACATGAGAATGACAAAATCCGCAATTATTACAAAACGGGTTCTGGAGAAGGTACAGTAATGTCCATTTAATACTAGATGCGTATCTCACCGAATATTCGCTGTGAACCACACTTTCGGTTCAGTGACAGCGAGCTATTTGAACGGCTCTCCAAGTTGTACAAAATCGGAAAAATCTTTTCGTTTATGTGCAGTTAAAATATCCTCCCGCATTACATTTCTCATCGAGAAAATCGCACACTTTGCTGGCGATAAGCTGGTGACCGTACATGATTTGCTTTACTGGATTTGCAATCGTTTCATTGGAAGAACTCAAGAAAGTACTTTGTTTTTAGGTTGCCCTTCCGTACAATATTTTATGAACTAAAAAATCTGGTTTCGTACATTTTGAGGTGAATACAGTATTTTAAATATTGTATTCTTCAGCAACTTTGTAGCACGAGGGAAGAAGAAAACTGAATTCAAAGGCGAAAATTAACGGAAGTGAAAATATTGAAGTACAAAAAAAATAAAAAAGAGAGAAAGAAAAAGTTATAATCGAGGTGAACTCAAAAGGAAAGAAATACCGATTGAAAGTACGACATCGTGAACTGACAGTACAGTACACCGCGAATCGTAATTAGAGTAATGAAAAAATTAGAGTACAAAAACTGAAAAAAACAATTAGAGTAATTAACGCTAATTTATGTGATAGAGCCTTTTCAACTATGAAGTTTACTCTAATTTATTTAAGTACTCTAATTTGGCACGCTAATATCCTCTACTGTAAATAAGGTATCCGTACAGAATTTGACAAAGCGTACAGTTTATCGTCACTATGACGTTTGCACTACCCGGATTGTTATAACGCAGATACATGATAACGGCCTGTATTTAATCATTATTTGAACTTTTTTACTTAATAAAGTACAATTTTGCACGGTCTGACACCGTCCGTACTCCATACTATTTAAAACGAACCTATAATAGAATTAAAAACGCTAATTAAACTTTACCTTAAATAGAATAATGAAAAAATTAGAGTCGATTACTCTATTTGATGTGATAGACTCGAAATTTCGAACGACCGAATTAGAGTAATTTACTCTAATTACGATGCGCGGTGTACTGTACTGTGCTGTACTCCACCCACCGCTGATACTGATGAAAAATAACTGTAACTTTAGCACATGGGAAAGTGCCCTTAGGGCACTTTCCCATGTGCTAAAGTTACAGTTATTTTCAAATCGTTTTCCTTCATAACTTGAAAAAAAAGGAAAAAATCTGCAGCCGTACCAAAAAATTAAAATTACCACCGTACAAGTTGCGTTCCATTAAAACTTTAGCTGTACCGCAGTTTGTCGTCTATCGCGATGCATTTTTATCGTTTAGCGAGTTTCGACCCACTTTCGCGTCCTTCCAGATCATCTTCAAACTTTAATAAAATCACCTCGCGAGGTGATTTTAAATAAAGTTCCACGACGTGGGCGAATATGCATATGATTTCGCACGCGTCGGAGGTTTTTGACAAAAAAATCCAAAAAAAAAACCCACTGCACGTTTACAGCCTGTACGTACTTTTTCCGTGCACCTTTTTCCGTACAGAGGAAGTGGAGGGGTCTCGATCAACGGACGCCATTTCGCAAAAGCGAAGTTTGTGAAGGCGCGCCTCTCTCTCTCCCTCTCCCACTACCGCGTCTATCTCACAATTTTTGCAACGAAAAATGTCTATAATGGTATCAAATGAAAGATCGATGAAAACAATTTCTTTTGACTATTTTTGAGCGTATTTTGATGGCAAGTAGAGTAGGAAAAGACAACAATCAACAATCGGGAAATCATGGCGGAAAGTTTTAGAAGTTGTGACGTGGGCGCTGTCATAGTTGAGCGTGACGCGCGTGACGTCATAATGTCACAAACCCTAAACACCTGCAATACCTCCACGTCGACAATGTGGCGTGCAGATATTGCGAAGTGACAGAAACTGTTCAACGTGCGGGTGGACGTCTGAAATTGAAATTGAGTGGAAGTTCGCAACATTTTGTGTACCGTTTATGTGTCACATGTTTCGTACACGTCTACGTTTGTCACTTTTTGAAGTAACAAGTTATTTGCGATTACATCGGAATGCTCATAAAAATGTACGGAGAATCTTCGCTAGAAACAAAGTTACAAGATTAAAGTTTCGGTTACATGGGAAAGTGCCCTAATAGTGTTAATTCGAAAGTAAAATATTCAATTATAATTTCGTGCAAGGAGACGGGGCAGGTTATTCATCTCCCTTGAATAGTGTTCTTAACACTATTTTACGATTGTCGGCCAATAAAAGTACTGTAATGATCAAATTAATGTTATAATTAATGTTATTAAATCTAATAACGATGGGCAGTGTACACGACGAGACTTTCCTCGGCAACCTATGTGAAAAAAAAGAGAGAAAAAAAAAGCCTATGTACTGTACCGACAACCTATGTCGTGACTATGGCCGGTGGATATACTTTCATCGACGTCGTGTCCAGCGAAATTCTTTCATGCGAAAACATTTAGGGTTTAGTTCGAACCAAACCCTATAGATTTGCTGAATATTTGGCATGCGGGCCGAATATGCGGGAGCGGGCGAATATACGGCATCGTTTTTAGAAAATGTCGGAAAGCGCTGAAATATCGATACATGGGGTAAAATAATAAAAAAACGGTTTTTTTTTGTATGCATTCGTTTTTTTTCATCAGCACACGGGATCTCGATTTATTTGATGAGGTACATCACTACGGTACAGAGTATGGGTATCGAACAAGCCCCCATACAAGTGTGGGACCTTCGGCACCTCGCGGCACCTCGCACCGACATTCGACACCTCTTGGGATCGGGTACGAGAAATAGGGTTTTGGGTTGTTTTTTTAATAAAAAAAAACAAAAACAGAAAAAATAAACCCTAAACGAGCGGTCGCGGACGTCTTCGGCACCCTGCGGGGCCAAAAAGTTGCAAGATTCAGAACAGTACACCGCGAATCGCTATTAGGGTTAATCACGCTAACTTGGCGCCCCTAAATTTTTACCCAAATTCTTAAATAGAGTGATAAAAAAAACCCTAAAAAACAAATTAGAGTGACTGATTTCCATAACCCCAAATTCCCAGTTAGCGTTAATCACACTAATTGTTTTTTAACACTAAATATTTGTTAACGCTAATAGGGATTCGCGGTATAGTCCCATGTTGGTATAATGTTAGTCTTGTGTATTAGGAGCCTCTTTCCGATATTCGATATGTCCGTTTTTGGCATGCCGATAAACGATATATGGCACCGTATATATTGTGTATGTTGGAAAGGCTAATATCGCGATGATTTATCTGGTCGGTACCATAGCGATTCCTCCGTACGCTTGTGGCATGGATTGTCAAAAAAAAATCAAATGCCCTCCGCCAAACCTCCCTCCCCAGCGGTACCTCCGTACTCCCAATCATGTTCCTTTAACTTTTATCGGTTTTTCTGTAGTTATTATATCTCCGTTGGTAGTGAAGAAATTGTACTTAAAAGAGAGTAAAACTTATGTGGTATGTTGCAAGAAAGAAAACACAAAAAACAATCATCAACATTTTTTTTTGAAAAAAAGGTTCAAATTTTATTTGTATCAATTATGACTCAGAGTTCGAATTGATAAAGTCAATATTGTCCACAAATAATAACTACAGATGCAACTGTCACTCGTTATTATATATATATATATATATATATATATATATATATATATATATATATATATATATATATATATTGAATATGTTAGTCATATATGTTAAAACACGTTTAAAAGCGCAAAATTTATACGCTAAAATTCCTCGTAACTCTTAAAAGTTAAATTTTCCATGACCACATATTTAAAGAAAATGTCAACACTATTTCGAAACTTTAACATTGCATCCTTTCTATGTTTTTTCATTTATATTTGTTATCGACAAATCTTATTTATTTAAATATTCATTATTTTTTTGTTGTTTTCACAACTCTTAATTGAAACAAAATTTCAACAAATTTCATTATTTGAAAATCTTTGCAAAAAAAAACAAGAAGACATTGTGTGAAATCGCTAACATTTTCATTTTTAAAAAGTTAAAAAAAAAAAATCCGTAAATTTTCCGTAATTTTTCGTAAATTGTGGATCGTGAGATAAAAAAAAAAAAAACGGTTTTTCCACAAGGTTGGCAAGAGGGGGAAGAGGAAGAGGAGGGAGAAGGAAGAGGGGGAATAGGGTGAAGAGGGCCAAGAGGAGAGGGAAGAGAGGGAAGAGGGGGAAGAGAAAAAGTAAGTGGAGAAAAGAGGGGGGGAAGGGAGGAAGGGGTGGGGGGAGAGGAGGCGATTTTTTTCAACTTTCCTCTAACTCCCCCTTTAAAAGTTGACAAATATTTACGACTGAGAGGAGAATTTTTCGGTATCCCTCTCGATATCTTCTCGCCATCACTACTTCTGTATCCCTTTCCTCCTCCGATTCTTTTTCCGTATCCCTTTTTTTTGGAAAAAGAAAAAGAAAAAACTATATAAATTAAACTAAAAGAAATCAAAAGCTCAAGAATTCGAAAAAACCAAATCATTAGAAGACGGGAAAAACAAGAAAATCAAAAAGGAAAAAAGGAACAAAATAAAAAAACTCTCAATTGTTAATATCGCAGAAATTTTAGATGAACTTCCCCCCCCCTTTCCCCCCCCTTTCCCCTTTTTCCCCTTCCCCTTTCCCCCCTTCCCCTTTCCCCCCCCCCTTTTCCCCCTTCCCAAAAAAAGAGGGAAAAAAGAAAAGGGAAAAAAAGGGGAGAAAGAACAATGGGCAAAAAGAGAAGAAGCAAATTCCAAAATAAACTTACAAAAAAAAAGGAAAAAAAAGGGGGAGAGAAATAAAAAAGAGATAAAAAAGAGATAAAAAAGACAAAAGAGAGAAAAGAGAAAGAAAAAGAAAAAGAAAAAAAAAAGAGAAAAAAAATGGGCAAAAGGAGAAGGCAAATACATAGTTGGGGTGGAGGGTAGCAAATTCCAAAAAAAAATTACAATTAAAAAGAAAAAAAAAGAGATAAAAACGAGAGGTAAAAGAGAGAAAAGAGAAAAAAAAGAAAAAAAAAGGAAAAAAAAATGGGCAAAAGGAGTAGACAAATACATAGTTGGGGTGGAGGGAAGCTGCAGTAACAAATCTTCCATAGAATCTTGAAGGGAAGAGAGAGATAAACACTCATTTTTTCCATTCACCTGATATTCAAAATTTACCAAAAAAAAAATAAAATTTTTTATTGTTTTTCCCAAAATTTCTCAAAAAAAAAATAAAATTCCAGATTTGACAAATTTCCGAAAACCAACCATTTTTTTCCACATTTCCCCCATTTTTTTTTATCAATTTTCCAACATTTCCCAATTTCCCTAATTATTCAGAATCCCCAAATTTCTCAAAATTTCCCAAAAAAATAAAATTTCGGTCCATGTATCCAAATTCTCAAATCTCCAACTTTTTATTTTAACAAAAAAATATTTTTGTATACTATAATAATGTTAATGTATATAACAAAAAAAAGAGTAAAAAAAAAAACAATTATCGTAAATACTATGTACTATATACAATGTATAATATTATAGTATTGCAAAACATATAATAATTGAATACACTAAAAAGTACTAATGTGCATAACAAACAATAATATTGCATATCTACACTAATTTATCAAATATTTATCATTTAAAAGAATACAAATAAATTATCATCGTCGTCATTGCCATGAAAGAGGAGAGGGAGAGGAAGAGTAGGAGAGGGAGGGAGAGGGAGAGAGAGAGGGACAGGAAGGAGGGAGTCGGAGAGGGCGAAGGGAGACGGGAGACGGGAGAGGGCGAAGGGAGAGGGGAGTTGGGAGATGGGATAGGGGAGAGGGGAGATGGGAGAGAGGAGAAAGGAGAGGAGAAAGGAGAGAAGGGAGAGGGGAGACGGGAAACGGGAGAGGAGAAAGGAAAGAGAGGGAGAGGGGAAAGGGGAGAAAGGGAGAAGAAAACCCAAAAAATGGGGTCCTTACCATTTGATAAAGTGGATTCCCATTGTAATTGGTCAATTCATCAGAATCCATAGTTAATATTCGTAAAGACCCCATTAAAAAGGGAGATAAATGGGTTTTTTTTAAACAATTTCTAATCATTTGGTCACTCAAATCGATAGAAAAACGGTCCAAAAGTTGTTTTTTCTGGTCCATCAAATCATCTTCCGGAAGATCGAAAGCTGGAAAAGAAAAAGGAAAAGGAAAAAAAAGGAATGGAAAGGGAAAAGAAAAGGAAAAAGAGAAACAAAAGCAACGGGAAAAAAGAGAAATAAGTTAAAAACAAGAGCTGAGGTTGATTGAAAAGTGGCTCAAAAAGTCCTTTTCTTTCCCACACTCTCCACCTCCCCCTCCCCCACCACCTCCCCCCCTCTCTCCCTCTCCCCCCCCCCCCCCCTCTCTCTCCCCCCCTCCCGCCCCCCCTCCCTCTCTCCCCCTCCCTCCCTCCCTCCCTCTAGAAAAAAAATGTATAATATG
>JBBHKE010000560.1:0-68731 GCA_037447655.1 Zygnema cylindricum | reverse complement strand
GAGAGGGAGAGGGAGAGGGAGAGGGAGAGGGAGGGAGGGAGGGAGGGTAACTTGAGGGTAAAGCTGTGAGGGAAAGGGAGAGGGAGAGGGAGGGGGATTGGGAGGAAGGGAGGGGTAACATGAAGTTAAAGCTGTGAGGGAAACATAAAGAATAAAGTAAAAGAGGGAAAAAGGAAACGGTTTTACTTTGGAAGAAGGAGAGGGAGAGGGAGAGGAAGTGGGAGGGAGGGAGGGAGGGAGGGCAAGAAGAGTGATATGTTTGTTGATTATACACACTATATTCATACATGTATACAATTGTCAGATAATGAGCCGAATCCTCCTTGAATATATTCTCACTATTTCAGAATTAAAGTTTAAATATTTAAATATTTTTACAACAATTCTTGTTTTTAGCTTGTTTTTTTGAATTTCTGAATTTTTGAGAATATATAACATTCATTATTTTACGGCTAACTATACGAATCCTCTTTGAGGATATCTATAATAAATTTTAGTATTATTTACATCCAAAGTTTCTCACAACTTGAAAATTTATCGATGCTGCAACTATTACAAATGTTGAAATTTTTCAGAAATTCTTTAAAACAATAAAACTATAAAACTCAACTGTTTCTTGTGTAAACTCAACAAACAAAACTCTTTCATTAAACTCCAGAGAAAAACACTAAACTATAAAACTCTATTATAAATATCAAACTATAAAACTCTCTCATATAACTCTTCTAAAAACTCAAATCATAAACCTCAACTTCCAAACTCTTTTATTAAACTCGACTGTAAAACTCAAGCCTCGCTCTTTTGCAACCTTACCGAATGGTTTAGAAGACTCGCAATAGGAACCAAACAAGTTTTCAAAGTTCCGTCTGGAAAAAGAATTTGCATTCCATACGAATACCAAAGTTCGGTAGCCCACAGAAAGTTTTCCCATGTGTAAACTTCCTTGGGAAACGAATCCGGAAAAACTTCGCTTTGTAACGGAAACATACTCTTGTACTGATTTCGAATGTGCTGTATCCACAAAATGTACAATAATTAGTGTGGGAAAAGTAATGAAGTTTTCACTCTAAAAATGGAAACACTCTCATACTGATTTCGCGTGTCTTGTATCGGCAAAGTGTACAATAATTAGTCTGGAAAAAGTAATAAAATTTTGACTTAGTGATGGAAACATACTCTCATACTGATATCAAATATGTTGTATCCACAATGTTTCCAATGATTAGTGAGGAAAAAGTAATAAATTATCATAGTACGGATGAGAAAAATAGCATACATTTATTCATATTTGCATCCAAAAAAATTGAGTTTCAAGACAAATGTTTTGTCCCACCATCGTTTCGATGTTTTCACGACTACTATGAGTCCACACTAAAGCCTTAAAAATAGATGGCGAGAGAAGAGAGATACCATATCATGGAAAATAAAAATGGAAAACAAAATGAAAACCAAATAAAACTTAAAATATATATAATGAAGTCCTCTGATTCGCAATAATCACAGCAAGAACATGAAAAAGAAAATGAAAAAAAATGAAAAATTAAACGAAAACAAAATGAAAAGAAGATGTAAACAAAATTTAACTCAATGTACGTAAATGAAGTCCTCCAATCCACACTAATAACGGTAGAAATCTGTACCTCGCGAGCCGCAATACTTTCGTCCAGTAGTGGAGTCCCAACCAATTCCTTCAATGCTTCCGACCCGATACTAAGTCCTAAAAAACCAATCAAATAAAATTTGCCTTAAAAAAAAGGGAAATGTCCAAAGCATAAGAATTTGAAAAACTCCAACGATTAGCAAAAAAAAAACGTTTATCCAATGGATACCTTTCAGTTTTTACACTTAAACCCAAAAGTAGGATACTTAAGCTTAAATATCAAATACTTTACTTTACAAATTTGATGTGGCAAGAAAAATCGTCCCCATCGCCCCGATCCTTCCCCTACTCCCCCTCCTCCCCTCCTCCAGTTTCGTACTTGATTTTTCTACCAAATTTACCGATAAAACTTCTTAAACTCATTATTTCTCACTGTTCATTAGTAGTTTTCATCATTTCTTCTTGCTTCTTCCTTTTTTCTTCGTTCTTCTTTATTTTCTTTTTTCTCCTTTTCCTTCGTTTTCTCTTCTCAACTTAAGATAAATTCCCACAACTGGTATCATTTAACAACAATAGTACTTTTACTTTTAAAATCACTTTGAGGTTTCATAAAAGAGCAATTGTCATAGAAAAACAAAACAAAATTTTACAGTTTAGCGCTTTCACTGAAAACCCATACAATATTTGGGTACAATAAACAACTGGAAAAAAAAAACAGTACAGTTTAACTGACCGGTATGAAAAGTTTTTGGAAGAGAAGCGAAAAACGGGGCAAACTCAGAAGACTCAATTTGTCTTTCTTGAATTGTCCATAATAATGCTATTGTGTCATTATCAATTCCCTCCAAACTTTTCAATATGGAACCCTAGAAACATGTGGATAAAACAAAAACAAAAACAAAACAAAAACAAAAACAGACCAACAGAGAAAATAGAGAAAAAAGTATTATTATGAAAGGACCCTGTGAATTTTGTCTTTTTCAATCATGTACAACAGCAAAAAGACAAGCAAAAGTTAACAAAAAAATGAAACAAAGTGATGGTAGGACATCAAAATTAAACAAAATTAAAGTTTTTGAACAAATAGACAAATTTCTAACTTTTATTTTATAGAAAATTCAATACAAGTCGGACAAATTTTGGTCTTTCTTAGAAATCTAATAGAAGTTCTATAGATCAATTAAGGTATCTCTCAGAAATTTAATGGAAGTTTTATCGAAATTCAATGAGAAATTGAATAAATCTGTCTTTCTTGAGAATATTAGAGAAGTTGAATAGAAATTTGATAAAAATACGAAATAATTTGGGTCCAGAAATTGAATAAATCTTGGTCTTCTTGAGAATATAATAGAAGTTAAATATAATTTGATAAAAATATGAAATAATTTGGGATGAGAAATTGAATAAATCTCAGTCTTTCTTGAGAATATAATAGAAGTCAAATAGAAATTTAACAAAAATACGAAATAAATTTCCTTCACCTTATTGGATGAAATTGCGGTATCGGAGGAGATAATAAGATCCTGCGGGACTTCCACAACCAAATCTCCCATATGAATATCTTTACTACTTTGAGCTCCTCTCCCTGTCTCTAAAAATTCTGTACGGAAAAAACCACATGCAGGACAAAATGACAAAAAATTTAGAACGAGAGAAAAAAACAAAACAAAACAAGAAAAAAAAAAAAAGGAAAGAAAACAGACAGTTTCTTGAACATCTTTTTCGAATGAAAGATGAAAAGAAATTACACGTCTGCCGCTAATAGTGTGGCTCCACAGCGACTTAGGACTAAAAAAGAACTCATTATTGACATTTTATTAAGTTGAAAAAGTTATTAAACTTTAATAAGTTAGTAAGTTGAATCAAATGAATAAGTTAAAGTTCAAAACAAGATTAAACTTGCTAAATCTCACAGTTTTTTTTTTTTAATTTGAGAGCTAAAAAAGAATAACAGTTTTATTAAATTTAAGATTGAAAAAAAAAGTATTGAAAGAGTATACGAGAAAGAGACCGGGAAAGCAAACTTATCTTGAAACGAAATTTTAGTTGGTGAAACTACATATACCTAGAGAGTGAGGGAGAGGGAGAGGGAGAGGGAGACGGAGAGGGAGAGGGAGAGGGAGAGGGAGAGGGAGAGGGAGAGGGAGAGGGAGAGGGAGAGGGAGAGGGAGAGGGAGAGGGAGAGGGAGAGGGAGAGGGAGAGGAGAGGGAGAGGGACAGGGAGAGGGAGAGGGAGAGGGAGTGGGAGAGGGAGAGAGTGAGAGGGAGAAGGAGAGAGTGAGGAGGGGGAGGGGGAGGGAGACGGGGAGGGGAAAGGGGAGGGGGAAGGAGAGGGAGAGAAGAGGGAGAGCGAGAGGGAGAAGAGTGGGAGAGGGAAAGGGAGAGGGAGAGGGAGAGGGAGGGCGAGCAGAAGAGGGCGAGAGAGAGGGAGAGGTGAGGGAGAGGAGAGGGAGAGGAAGAGAGGGAGAGGGAGAGAGAGAGAGGGAAAGGGAGAGGGAGAGGGAGGGCGAGCAGACCAGGTAGAGAAAGGGAAAGGGAGAGGGAAAGAGGGGGAGAGAACTGGAGGGGGAGAGGGAAAGAGGGAGAGAGAGCGGGAGGTGGGCAATAAAAAGGTTAGAATCTGACAGACCAGCAGGTCTTATATTGCTGACGATGCCTTTCTCTCTCGCCCAATCTTGCAGTGCTACGTCAGCAGGTCCTCCACACACATTACAGTCACCCGAACTGGACACATGCGTCCCAAAGGAATTCAGTTCCGTTTCTGCCTTCGTCCGTAACACCTCGATGTCGTCCAATCCGGTCTTATTTTCCAGCAAACCAATATTAGTGTGGATAAGTACGAGAGCCTGGATTTCGTTTCGAGGAGAAATAACTTCTTGATGAGCTCCATTGAAAAAGAAGTAAAGCTCGGTCTGCACTTAGAGTGGATAAATTGATTAGGTCATTGCAAAAGGTAAGGAACAGTATAAAAGGGAAAAGGAAGGGAAAGAGAAAGGGAAGGGAAGGGAAGGGGAAGGAGAAGGGAAAGGGGAAGGAAGGGGGAAGGAAGGAAGGAATGGAAGGAAGGAAGGAAGGAAGGGGAAGGAAGGAAGGAAGGAAGGAATGGAAGGAAGGAACTGGAATCATATAAAGTCCACATTTTTTGCTACCTTTCAGGGAATTTCAACAGGTTTAAACATTTTCGAGATGAAATTGTCTTCTATATAATGTAATGTTTTGAATAGTGTTGATAACATCAAAGGATGTCATCTAATCTTTTTTGTTGTCACAGTATAAATTGTCTATGCGCATGTAAAATTTAAGTCATTTAAATTTTTAGCAAGACTTATACAAACCAAGAACACCTTTCGCCAGAGAGATAACCAAGTTTTTTTTATCACTTACCTATTTACCACTTATCTAATTTTTAAGTGATCTCACTTCTTGCTTAATAACCGAAGTGCATAATCGATGAGATAACTTAAGTGAAAACAAATTATATGTTAGAGATAAGCCACTAAGTTGTCAAATAGATTTGTATTTGTTCAAAGGGTTTGTAACTTAGAATGTGGTGGGGGAACAATTGAACGCACAATATGAAAAATTAGTGAAACATAGGCATTCGAAAAGGATTCTGAAAAAAAAAATCCAGCAATTGTTAAGTTTTAAGACTAAAAAAACTAGAGATCAGTTTTCCTTTTCGCATGTATACAGTTTAAATCCAATTCCAAAAACCTCTATTACCTCTGTTCTTCCCTCATTATTTCTGTTCTGTTCTTCCTTCTGTTACCTCTGTTCTTCCTTCAGTTACCACTGTTCTTACCTCTGTCAACTCAATTATACGAGAAGCAAAAAGAAGGTTCTTCCAAGCAGTCTCATCAGAGGACCCATTTACTTTTTGTACCAAACTGCATCCTTGAGAGAGAAGTAGGGCCTGGAGAGCAACAGGGAAAAGGTCTCAGTCACAATGGCATTGTTATACCTGATTGTTTTTTCCTTCTTTATGTGTTGTGGTCTAGTGTACTGTATTAACAGTCATAAAAGACAAAAAAAGATTGAAATCCTGTCCACTTATCCTGGCTATATCCCTATTTCTGAAGAACTAAAAGAGTTTTTTTTCACTTTTTGCCATGTGGATTTTGCGGCGTGAATGAGTGTATGGAATGCAAGTGTAACAAATGCAATGAAAAAGTTGACTCCAATATTATCATAAGGTTAATGATAATAAAGGATCATCCCATGCATCTTAAGACAGACAGAAATCAGCAATGGATTTTTTTAACTTGCCTTCTTCTTTTCCAGTAATGGATCCTTATAATCGAGGGTGAGAAAAACTTCCACTGCCATTGGAAGTAGACTGTGTCCTCCTCTTCTCAGGTAAGACTGAGGAAATGGAGGCAAAACATCACCCATAAAAAAATTGGTTTAACTTGTGATTAACTATTGACATCTGAACTTGAAATTACTGCCAAGCATCATCCTCCAGAAAAGTGAGATAACATCATAAGACAATGTCAAGTCTCTGTTTTGCAAAACTTAATGGGAAAACCAAGATGAAAGACTGTTTCTCTCAAGGTTAAATCAACTTATAAAGTGGAAAGCAGTTGGATCTGTTAGTTAGAACCTCTATACTTCTTTCAGATTATGCATATTGATTAAGGTTATTTGCGAGCTTTCGACTTACTTATTTATTTAAACAGATTAAGTTCATTTAATGCTGAACTTGTCGACTGTCATCAAAAAATGAAGGGAAAAGAGTTTAGAAACCCATTCTCCCGTTCTTTATTTAGATTTGGCAAACAATCTTATGACAGGGTAAACAGTAATCTTAAATATTGTTCAATTGATATCAATAATTGCTCATCAAGTTGAGAACAGAAAAAATAAGTAAATATGAATTATGAATTGCAAGATGTCTGGTGAGACTTTCTATTACAAAATATATATTGAGAAATTATCTTTACATATTGTCATAAGATTGTACCAAAAATGTACCCATTTTATTTAATCTTTTAGCATAAACTTTGTGGATTGTTGAGAATTCATGCCTAGAGTTTGAAACATACTCCGTACAACTCTAATGAAACATTTTAGATATGTTCCAACCAATCATGTTGTTCCATGAAGACGAATAAACACTTGAAAGTTGAGATTGTTCGACATATCTTTGATGTTATGCTCGAAGACTGGTGATATTCTGATGATATAATGAAATGGTCTTATAAAGTTACGAAGTTATAATGTTATAATGTTATGAGTCATGATGCTGTTATAATGATGTTAAACTGGCTCTTTATCAAAAATTGAAGCCCTTATAAATTTGATTATCAATTCTATGACAAATGTGGATGCCAGAAATTAACATCCAATTCAAATAAAGGAAACTAATTTTGAGTAACAAGTATCTAAAAGTGAACGGCCAAAGTCAAAAAAAAAAAAAAACTACGGGCAAACATCAATTTTGTAGGCAAGAACTCAACAGTAAATAAACCTAAAAAAAATATGCAGTTTTACACATTCATGAGACACTAAAACTTGTCAGAGTCCAAAAAACGGCCTCTACCATTTGAAGCAATACTCTTGGATAATTGAGTTTGTACCTTTTAATCATTAGGAGAGAAAAAAACCGAAAAGGATTAGATCGCCTGAGTCCTCCTCTCACTTTCATCATTAAATTCCACCATTTTTTTGCTGGATTTTTATGTGATTTATTATTTCAAATATTGCAGCACCCGAAAATCATTAAACGGCACTTAGAATTGAAAATGCGAATAATAGAGTGCAAAACAATTTTCAGTTTTTGCTGCTACAAAAAACACGACTCACCGTAGATTATTTTACCACTGTGAAAAAACGCATAGTATAATTCAAAAAACAAAGTATAGTTAAAAAAACATAGTACAGTTCCACAAACATAGTATAGTTTAGAAAACTTAGTTTAGTTCAACAAACCTAGTGTAGTTTGAAAATGGTTGAGATTCTGACCTAAATGCTAAATCAATTTGCTGGATGGAGAAGAAGTAACGCTTTTTAGAAGTAACTGACGTTTATTTCTAACGTTTTTTTAGAAGTAAAGGATTCTATTCCATAACTTTTGTCCGTCTATTATTAACCGTCATTTATTGTTTTTTCCAATCCTGAGGGCCGGGGCGTTCGGTTCTACCGAGAAGATTCTTGAATAGGAAAATATAAAGAAGAGGATTCAACTTGTCTGGAAAGAGAAATCAATAAAATTCATGATTTACATTTTATGTGGACGAAGAGACTTATAAAACAACATAAAGCATACGCCATTTAATAGCTGTTCAGCTTCTGATGTTTTTGCTGTTATTTTTTTTTTTTTGTAAAGTGCCATAACGTTACTTAGAAAATTCTTTCAAAATTTAGTCATTGAACGAAGCAGTACGGAGCGGGAGCGTTTGTATATTTTCAATAGAGACTAAGTTTTTGAATTTTTTCAAGAGAAACCAAGTTAAAACAAAGTCAAATTACAGATAATATTACTAAAAGGTGATTTGGATCAAAGTTATGACGAGGTTACCAGGATCGGTTATATCATGTAAGTCTTGAAACATTATCCTTTGCCTCGTATTTTTAACCAGAGTCTAATTGCTGATTTTTTTTAGTCCAAAAATGGTATTGATTCTAAATGTATTAATGCAATAAGAGGTGCTTACTGAACTTGATTATTGATGCAGAAAGTATTTAAGTTGGAGATGAATAACTTATAGTTTTTGATTTTTGTTATTTTTTATTCGCGTTGTTAGCTTGTCCTTCTTGTTTGTCGTTTTGTGTTCTCAGTGGTTTTTTTGTTGTTTCGTGACTTTCTTCACTTTCATTTTGCAAATTTATTCCTTCCATGTACTATGATGTTTTTTTGATGAAGCTTAGTATTCTTTTCTTTTGAATATTCAATGAATTCTTATTGCCTTCGCAAAAGCAAGGATGTTTTTACAAAATTGTCTAAAGTAAAAGGTACTATTGATTTAGTTGTCATGGTTTTCCAAGAGCAACAATGAACACAATAAGTGTAAAAACTAATAAAGATAAATTGCTACCATCGTTTAGGTGCATGCAACACAAAAATTTGTTTTGTATCAAATGGTTGTAGGATTGTTTCTGTCTCAAATTTTGTGCCATCGAATCAGAAAATTGCGATGAACTTATGTTTCAAGAAATAGGCTACGACAAAATTGAGAATATGGTTATTTTCATTGTAATCTGTTCTCAAAAAGAGTTAGCTCTGGATTGGTAGTTGTCACTAAGATGTTTCTGGGCTCGAAGTGACTGAAGCTGTACAATGTTATTCAACTGAGTAACTTGAGAAGTTTTTTTCCTGTTCTTTGCCTTTCGTCTCTCTAGTGTCCGAGAAAAAATAATTTACTGAGAGGAGGAACAACTCGAGGTGATTCTGAATTAAATACATGCCTTCTATATATCTTTTATGATGGAATGAACCAGCATAAGTGCTTTTGTTGACATCTTTCTATCTTTTGCCCATAAACATTTTGCTGAAGTAATTCAAGTCCTTCATTGATACAATTTGTCAACTTTACAAAGATGTCCATGTCAGGATATTTTTCCTATGTTAGGTTTTTTTATCTTCATATTCTTCCACTTCCCTACCAATTTTCCGGTTTCACCCCATTTTATTTGGTTTTTTCTCTTTCCCCGAACCAGAATGGATCGTTATTGAATTAAAACATGTGTATTCATTTGTAAGCTCGCAAATATCATATAACTAAGCAGTAACAGAAGTTTCATGCCTTCAGTTACTTTCACCTGAAAAGAACTGCTTCAGTTATTCTAACAAAGAGAGTAAAACCACACTGCCTGTCGCTATTTGAGTTAATCAGTATAATTTGTGTGAGTGTTTTCTTGATCCAAAATCATAATTGTGTTAATAATTCTTTTTACTTAAGTGGCCTATGATGAGCCACATCTAAAAACACAATTTAGTGTAGTTTATTCTAATAAAGTGTTAGCGCTAATGACTCACTAATTCTAATTCTTATAGGCAGTGTAGGTGCTTGAGTTGTATTTCTATTCGCATGTTTGGACTGGAGTCTGAAAAATTGCCCTTCTTCTCTTTTGCAGGAGACAAGTTCAAAATTTCTAAACTTTCCACTCTTCTTTGTGCCTTTCAAGACGGTTGACTTTCACCTTTGAAGTTTTAAAAGAAATGAGCACAAGAAATAGAGTGGACAAAGCACTCGCTGATCTTTCTCATGAGCTCCGAGAACTCTCTTTGTCTTCTTCCGTCCCTCGATTGAATGGACCTCCCAGTCCTCTCCAATTTTATCGTGACTTCGTGTCACCGAACCGGCCTTGTATAATTTCTTCTGCAATTGATAACTGGCCCGCATTGCAAAAATGGTCCAATGAATACCTTAAAAGCAAAATTGGAGACACTATTGTGTCTGTAGATTCGACTCCAGATGGAAGGGGAGATGCTGTGGTTGATGACCAGAAAATTCTCGAAGAATTCGGTTGTAAAGTTAGAAAAAACGAAGAAATCGAGAACGAGACGAGCTCGGAAACCTCGGGGAGAAGTACAAAAACAAGTGAATTGGAGGAGGAGAGTAACGAATCTGTCTCAAATACAAAGGCAGAGAAAAGTACTAATGGAGAAATCAGAGATCATTTGCCTGAAGTTTCCCAAGTAAATAGAGATGAAAAGGACAACGAAAATGTTAATGTTTCAACAAAAGAAAACTCGAACCTCCACGGTAAGAAATGGTTCGTAATGCCTCATGAATCTCAAATTCCATTTTCCGATTTTCTCGAAATGCTCCAAACAACAAAGGAGAAAGAAAAAGGAGGATGTGTCCCATATGCCCAACACCAAAATGGGAGTTTTGTATCAGAATATTCTCTTTTAAAAGACGATGCTCAAACGGATATTCCTTGGGCTTCCGAAGCTTTCGGATGTTTTCCCGAAGCGGTTAATTTGTGGATCGGTGACGAAAGGGCCGTCACATCTTTTCATAAAGATCATTATGAAAACCTTTATGCGGTTATCTCTGGCGAAAAACATTTTACTCTTTTGCCTCCTGTGGACCTCCCGAGGATGTATATAGAGGAGTATCCTGTGGCACGTTATTGTCAAAATAAGGTGTGTGTGGATTTAACAAAAACTGAAAAATGAGGTGTGTGTGGATTTACCAGAAAAACTGGAAAGGAGATGTGTGGGGATTTACTGAAAATAACTGAAAATGAGGTGTGTGTGGATTTACCAAAAACTCTGAAATGAAGTGTGTGGGGATTTACAAAAAAACTTAAAATGAGGTGTTTGGGTTAAACCAAAAAATTGAAAATGAGTTGTGAATTGACCAAAAAAAATGAAAAAATGTGGTTTGTGTTTACAGAGAATTTGAGAATCATCTGATGATAACTGTAGTTACATTGGATGACAAGAGTTTATTAATCTTGTTTATGATTTTTGTTTTTGTTTTGTTTCTGTTTTTGTTTTTGTTTAACAGGATAACATTTATGAGATAGTTCCAGAAGATCCACTTCGTCTTGTTCCGTGGTCGTCAGTGGATCCCTACCCCAATAAAGACGAAATATCCGCCTCAAAGGAAAAATTTCCCCTTTATTTTGAAGGACCCCCTCCTATTTTATGCACCGTTAAACCCGGTGAAATGCTTTACTTGTATGCTCTCTCAAAGCTTTTTAAAAAGTTTGTGTGTATGTTACTTAGTCTCTTTTTATGGACAGATAATAAAATACCAGTATTGAGAAATTTAATTCCAGGAATATGCAAAGGAGTAAACTTTGTTTTCATAAAAAGCTGTATCGTCTATTTTTGTTTTTATAAGGCCAAAATGTACATGAGAGGGACAAGCTTTGACTGATATATTTGGTCAACTTTGTCAACCGGTATTTTTCTTTTGTTCTTCAGTTTCTAGTATTCAAGCTATATAACTGTAGCTCAGACTTTATATTTGGCTTAAAATAATATTTTAAGCTGGTAGCTCAAAATTGTAGTTTGAGGTTTGTAGTTTAAAGTTTTTTAGTATAGCTTAAGACTGTAGCTCAAAACTGTAGCTTTAACCGTAACTTCAAAAAACAGTTTGAACTGTAGCTTAACTTGTAGCAAGGTTTTAAATGTGTACAGACCCAGTATGTGGTTCCATCATGTGCGACAAAGTCCCGACATCCAAGGCCGGACCATTGCCATCAACTTCTGTGAGATTTTCTATCTACTTTTTTGTTTCCAAGTTTATTTTCTATGTTTTAACGTGCGTGTATGTTTTTCTACTTTTTTGTTTGCGAGTCTATTTTTTGCATCTTCTGTTTTTCTACTTTTTGGCTGGCAAGTTTATTTTCTTTCGCTATGTAACAAGCAACCATTGTGAATTGAACGCTTACCTCTTTTTGTTTTTCATGCTTTCTTGTGATGAAATTTCTTGTATTGTGACAGGGTACGATATGCAGTTTGATATCAAGTACTCTTATTTTAATCTTTTGCAAAAACTAGTTGATGAAGCTGACCATAATGAAGACTAGTTATGGTAAAGTATGAGCAACTTAGTGCCAGCCTATACAAGAAGTTATAAATGTCTTTATTACTTCCAAATTTTCATATATAGAAAATCGAATTTTGCCAGCACTGCTTTCTTTTAGTCGTGACTAGATCATTGAAGAGTATTGCCAATTTTAAGGTTATTTTACAACTGCTAGTATACAATTTCACTGAAACTTTCTTGGAATAGGAGCAGTTGCACCAATTCTTTCATTCAACAGGAAAACGTCTCGTCTGTTCAAGCTATTAAGTGATTTCTTTTGAAGTATATTCCCTTTCAAAGGGGGAAATGGTGTCGAATTGGGTTGAACCATGGTGTTTACAATAAAGCTTCTACTTCTGAGGTCTTTTGTTTGGATAGACATAACATGCACGTGTAAATGAATACGGTTAAGCAGGTGACACTTGGTTCTAAGGGACATCTGACATGAATAGTAAAAACCCACCTGTTACACCATAGAAAACCGGAAGCTCGTTAAAAAAAATTGCCCACTGCACACTCACATCTGTTCGGTAAACGATGATAAAATGTGAGAACACAGAGGAAATTAAAGACGGTTTGTATCTTTAGGGCAATCTGACCATGTATCCACATTAGACTTTATATCAGCAACAAATGTAACCTCAAAAGTCACACCTTGTCCCCCTGATACAATCTACAGTCTTCAACTCATTCTGCCAAAAGTTTATACATTGCAGGACGATAGGAAATTCGACCGGAGAAGTTACGGATTATAAACGAAGACAATGACAATGCATGTGAATTGGGTTCATCAAAAAGCTATAAACATGCTGATTTAATCAGAAGTCTTCAATTTCCTTTCAGGTGTGTCAGCTGCTCTTTGCCCTGCAAAAGAAACAGGAAAGAGAGTCATCTGAGTTTATCTTGAAGTATTAAGAGGACCAAAACAATCTCCAAATGCGACAAATTTCTTAATTGATACTGCCATATGAAAAAACGAAGTAAAAATTAGAACTCAGTTAACTTGGGACTGTCCGTTTCGTTGCATCAATAATTTACAAGAGAAATGCATAGGCAGTGTCCAGATCACAAGACACGAAGCGTAAAACTCTCAAAACTGAAATGCAATGTGAAGAGGCATACCTAGTCACATAGGAATGTTCCGATGTGTCGATCACAATTTCGTCTCCCTTCACAACAAATCCTGGGACCTGCAATTTTTAGCAATCAAAATGTGGACATGGACATCATTTTCAATGTGGCTCAATAACTGTTTTGTACAGACGGGAATCTCAGATTATACCGTCCATTTTACATAAAGTAGTGCAGATAGAAAGATTATTTGGAATCACTATCTCAACAATGAACATAGAAGCAATTTATTGCATGACGCTAGTGTAGGTAAATTGATGAAAACAGTGAATAAAGCTATTAAGAAAAACAATGACGTTAGTCTCGCAAAAGACCAAGTTAAGGACCCAGTTGGAGAAAGTGACAGACCTGTACAACTTGACCATTTGCCAGAGTCACCTTTTTGTACCTGCATTTGATGAGCAACACGCAAAGACAACTTGTCGCCTTAAAAAAGGTCGTATCCAGAAATGGACTTAGAAAGCTTAATCAAATCCAACAGGTTTTTATGAACACCATGGAATTCCAAATCAGGATGATAACAGCTTTAAATGCCAAACACTCACGTTACAAGAAACAAACTGACTACATAAGCGTGATGTACGCTGCCACTGGCAGCTATAGTGCTACGTAAAGTGAAAGTAAAAATCAAGAAACGAAAGATAAACATTCACGAAAGGAGAAGGGAACAATTTTTTTTTTTTGGGGAAGATCCAAAAAGAAGACCCAATCGCAATTCAGATCCTTGTACAACAATTGGCATGCTTGATTAAAACATGAAGACAACAAAGTTTAGCCTCGACATTTTTTTCCTGAACAAACATAATAGTGCATCCAATTTTATGTGTCGGAACAACAGAAATGCTGCATCGCCGACCCTTCATTCAGGCTGAAAGGAAACTAAAGAAGCTGTGCTGGCATAAAGCTTTGGGAGAAAGGACTAATAGACAAGATTCACATTTGGTTAACCTCTCAGACTGCTATCGCACTTGTCCTCCAGGCCAAAGCTTTTGGTTTTAAGGTACGATGTGCTAGTCTAGATTACCAATGGTATGTCTGGGAGGCAATCCACGCCACCTCATGGACATAAAGAAGGACCTATTTTAGACGCTGTAGTCCGCAAACATTTTCTTCGATATTTACTAGCATATTCAGCACTGTCAAATTTGGTGAAAGGTGTACTTACGTGGATGTGACAGTTTGTCCTTTAAAGTAAGGCTCTGCGTCTTCCACAACACAGGTGACGCGAGAAGGGACAGAGGCAGAAAAAGGTTCTCCGTTAAAGAGTTGGACTGTTACCGGCATACCGTCTGGAATGCCAAAGAGATGTAAGTGCAGAAACGTTACGTATTATTAAGTTGTTGAGTAAATTGCTGGTGTTAAATGTTAAACTGAGTCGTTAAACTACCTGTCACTAAGGCACATCCCATCTCATATGACAATATGGCGTTAAGAGGACTAGCAGGCTTGTTATATGCGAGAAAATCCACGATCACATCTATCGACACTCATAAAAGAGAATCTCCAAGTTCTTACCGGAGAGGTATACAACAGATTCACCAAATACACTCTTTGGTAGGCTCAGCTGTTCATATGTTGAAGGCCTGCAAGAACAACCAACAGAACTTTAACCATCTCATTACGTGAGCCCCTTCCTCTGAGAGATTTTACAATTGCTGGAATCCATCTTCGTATTTGCTGAGCACTGACAAAAATACTACAACACAATTAGCAATTTCTAGAAACATTAAAGAAGTGAAGAATCAAATACTAACAGAACCGCAGCCAGCGGATTAAAGATATTCAGAATGTAGGTTAACACAGCAAATTCTGGTCTTTACTATGGATGCTTAAGCACTCACTCCATTAAGACTATACTGTCACCATCGCTGTAGAGGTACGTGTAACTTTTTTCATCGACAAATACCCCTGCACGCTTTTTGACCACTTGTCAGTAACTTCTACAGGTAACAGCCAGATGAACTCTGCTTGTGGATACAGCCCTGTACAACACTGTTCAGCCCTTGCTTTCTCCCATTTATCATGCTTCAGCAAACTATGATCTTACGTTCAACAGTTTCTGAAGTCCGGAGTCGTTCAGTGGACTTGAGACCACTCTGGACATCCCTCAACTCCACCTGCAATCCTCAATACTTTCCATCAGCGATATGAGCTCCTACTTGAATAATAGAAATCGATGAAAATTTGTTATCATGAAAAAGAGCTCACTGTTCACTATACTAAATCTCACAATGTTCCTTTTGCAGTTTCTACAAATAACTCAGTTTATCCTCGCTAATGGTCAAATTTGCAAGAATTGAAACCAAGAAAAGGAGCCTGTCTACCAAAGAGAATAGCCTTGTGCTGTAAATTTTCCTTAAAGCTTAAAAAACAATATGTTGTGCAAGACTAAAAAGAATTGGAAAAAGTAGAATTAAGATATTTCTGGAGCACAGAAAAAGACTACTCATCACCAGAATTAAGGCAAGACCCTCAATTTGCTGAAAGGCTACAAGCTGTACCTGAATCGTAGCCCCTCCACGTCCTTGTTGTGTGTGTTGTGTTTTTATAACCTGGCATGACATATCCTTGTTGATGCTCACGAGATAAATATAGATAGAGTGCCCCTTACTAGAGATTTCACTTACTGCCTTGCCTTCAATTGCTAATAATCAGGTGAAAAAAAAGTACACCTTCCTTTTTTTATAATGCTTTTCCAAACTTGCTATAAAGTAAAACACGCCTGCTGAACCATAACATTCTTTACTATGACAAGTTTGCCTACCATTTCTCAGCATTTGTATAGAACTCTCTTGCATATCAAAACCACAGTACACTAGAAGCTGCTGGTGACAAAAATTGAGCATGAAATTGACTTTCTCCACTGTCACCTCGAGAATTGTACCTGATGTAATTTTCCTGTTTGCAGGCCCCACCCATAAGGAGACTAAACCAAAGTAAGTGATAACTAAAAGAATAATCTGATTAAATTCCCCCGATTTACCAACTACAATTTATGGTTTGAAGAGGCATATAAACGAGAGCAACCTTTCCAATTAACTGAACACACATTTTTGGACAAACGTCGCAATTTGTTGATACTTCACAGATTAATAGACTTTCCAAAGTGTATTAAATAGAAGTGAAGGAAGAAAATTACAATGACACTTTCACACAAGCAAACAAGGCCAGGACAAACTCTCGTTACAATGGTAGATATACTGACCAGAAGCCAGTAGACTAAGAGAAAACAGCTGAAAAAAAGACGAGCTCCTCTTTTTTCAGACTGGCAATATAATTTGCAGTTCAACTTTTCCGTTTAATTGGTTAAACTGAACAATTAACGGAGTTTTAAAGGAGAAAAAAATGAAAATTGAGGATCATTTCAAGAGAACTTTGAGGAATCGGCCTCCTCAAATCTCACCTTTTCGCTCAATGACGTTTCCAACTTTAACCTGCAAAAGTTATCACACTCAGAAATTTCATAAACTTAACCTCCCGAATAACAAATGGCCGAGCTTCAAATTTTTCGAATTCAGCAATTCAAGCTTCAGAAACTGGTCAAACAAACCAAGAAATTGAGACACGGTACAGAAGAGTACCACAGCAAAATGAAGAGCATTTCAAATATTGCCTATTACTTATTGCCTTATTGGTGAGTTTTCCAAACAGAAAACATCATCTTTGTTCATGACGCAATCAGTATTTCATCCAATAAAATAAACAGAACTGGCTTATTTTACCTCTGATCCGTTCACTCGAACATGTCTAATAAATTGGAGAAGGCTCCAAGTGACAGGAGTAGTAATATTGGCTTCACACTGCAAAAGGTTTTGCGCATGGCCTACATTCAACGCTCCTTGAAAAGAAGAAAACGGACCAGACGTGGCAATGCGCAAAAAATGTCTTAAACTGCCAAAACTGGATCTGCTCATTGTCGTAACTTTAACTAATGAATTTTTTTCCTTGAACAGACTAATGAAGCTCTGCTAGATAAAACAAACCAAAAAAAATAAAAAATTAGGAGCTGTTCATACCAAGAAATTTTTTACTTCCACCCAAACGTGATTCCAAGTCTTCACTGCTCAGCAACGTGAGGCAGGAAAGATTGAGCTTGACGAGAAGCTCCTAGTTCAAATCTCTCCGAATACAGCTTAGCAGAGGTCGCAAAAGTCAAAATTTTACATAACCGAAACCGACCGTTTATTTTTTTTTAAATCTGAGTAACCGACGCCCGACCGGGTTATGTCACGCTCCAAAATTGTTAACCGATAACCGACCGGCGTTTACGAAAATAAAAGTTAACCGAAACTCGATTTCTCGCGACTAACCGTGCCCGCCCGTAACCGAAAAAGTCCTAAATTAATTAATGTACGACTTATCAATAAGCCAATAATTACGATTTGTCGCGTTCCCTAAGATTTGCAAAATGAATAGTGTTTACTACACCGCGAATCGTAATTAGAGCAATGAAAAAATTAGAGTACAAAAACTAAAAAAATAAATTAGAGTAATGAACGCTAATTTGTGTGATAGAGTTGTTTCAACTATGAAGTTTACTCTAATTTGGCACGCTAATATCCTCTACTGTATATAAGGTATTCGTACATAATTTGGCAAAACGTACAATTTATCGTCACTATGACGTTTGCACTACGCGGTTTGTTAAAACGCAGTTACATGATAACGGCATGTATTAAATCATTATTTTTACGTTTTTACTTAATAAAGTACAATTTTGCACGGTCGGAGGTCGTCCGTACTCCACACTATTTAAAACGAACCTATATTAGAATCAAAAACGCTAATTAAAATTTACCTTAAATAGAATAACCAAAAAATTAGAGTCATTTACTCTATTTTATGTAATAGAGTCAAAATTTCGAGCGACCGAATTAGAGTAATTTACTCTAATTACGATTCGTGGTGTACCGTGTCAGACTTGCGACGCTTTGTCGCGTTCCCTAAGATTTGCGAAATCAATAGTGTTACTAACCTGTCAAATTTGCAACGCTAATCATGATGTCTTGTACTTCCACGATACCAAAAAGTATAAAGTTCGATTGTATGGACAGTACAAAATTTTCATTTTTTTTGGTTTTTTGGTTAACCAACCGTAATCGACCATTTTTTTTTTCTGGTCAATCAACTGACCGCAACCGCCCGGCCCCCAAAATTTTCCAACCGAATCCGTTCCGAATCCGGCACGGGCAATCGGTTAACGGTCGTTCACGGTTTCGGTTGACTGTTTGCGACCTCAGCACCTTACTTGTGCGTATCGTATCTGATTCCCCACCTCTCGATGCGCCCATGAAAATTTAAAACCGTTATACAAAAAATGATTCTTTTAACTTTGCCTAATCTCGCGCTACCGCTTTGCTGGTGCTCTACGCCATGAAGACATACCGATGTATTGCCACACTAGCCAATGTTCCAATACAGCGGTACGTAGATCGAGTGCCACCAGACATTAAGGGTAAGAATCCATTAGACGAAAAGTGGGGTTTGTTACTGGACGCCATACGTTTTCGTACAGAGCCGTACCATTAATAGTTTTTTGGCAGACAAAACATCGTTAGTGGAAAGCTGTCGAGATCGAAAAAAGTTAGGCGTAATTATTGACCGTTGGATATTTCACTTTTTGAGATCCGTGAAGCAATCAAGCACATCATCTAGTGTGAAGAAACTCTCCTCGCGAGGAGAGTTGTTTCACACTGGTCGTGAACCATTGATACGCGTGAAAAAACAAAAATATATCCACCCCGAACACGCAATCGTAGACGGGCCATGTGCCTCTTGCCATGTTGCCACGTTGAATGCAGGTTAACCGACCCAAAAATATACTCGCATGCTGCGTCTAATATCCACCGAACGTTCAAAGTTTGTCGCGTTTTTTTGCCATTATGTTTCGAAATTTTGATTTCCATTTTATTAATCAAAATCTGGCCGCAAACATTTCGTACAAATCATCGGTGGTACAGATATTTTGTCTTAACTTTACGTTTGAATATTATTTTAAGATTTTTGAAATCTGAACGCTAACCGATATGGCACCAATCATAATTGAGAAAGGTTGTTTCCTGGCCCGACACAATGGAGCAGACTTCCAGTAAACCGTGTCAAGGCTTGTCCGTACGTTTACTGGGACCGCGTAATAGAATCGGAGCCTAAGGGTGAACTTCCATTAGTGAAAAAAAGAGGTATTTAATAAGGATCGTACCATTTCGTACACCTCCGTACCATTCTTTTTTCCAAGGAAAACATCTTTACGGAAGAATCTCTAAGGTTGTAGGTTTAAAATCTGACTGTCCGATGCATTTTACTTTTTATCCAAGACACCACGTGGCCAACCCTACAGTTTGTGGCGACCGTGCACTGTGAGGACACTTTGCACAGTCTGAACTATAAAAATGGGCCGCGTGGAAAAGGAAAAAAAAATCCACGATGAGGACGAGCTTATGTGCGTACACGTTGCAAATCCGCCGAAATTATCGTGTCATTTTATTTTATCCTCCCACCATCAACGTTTGTCGCCGCTTTTTTGTCGTTGGGTTTTGAAATTTTGGATAGTACATTCTAATGCCCTCTGTACAACTCATTAATTACCTCCGTTGGTACAGATATTACCTCCGGTGGTATAGATATTGCATTCAAACTTTGCCTTCAAAGATTCTTTCAATATTTTAAGCATCGAATATTAACCTACGTGTTACCAACCTGAATGAGCCATGCAATAAAAGTGGTTTACTGACGCGACCTAATCGAACGCACGCCATTCAGTAACTGTTTTCGTACAATTAGTGAAACAACTAATGGAACTCCACCCTAAATCATAAAATATCTTGCAAAATAAACAATAGAAGTACATTACAACGATGTCTTTCCTCCACTTTTCAAAGGTCTAGCTTCATGCAAATTGTCAAGCTATGTGGGCTCATTCAGGGGAGGACGTACACAACGAGGCCCCTTGACATCCCTAATCAATTAAACAATTAGAACTTAGCGGGAAACACATTTGATAATGGCAACGACGATAAAATTCCGTTTGAAAGGGCTTGATCAAAGTTGTGGTCGCTCGCGTGGTTTGAGATCTTTGATGCCATGTTATCAATTGATGTGGCTTGAGCGCTTTGAGACGTAGATGATAAATTTACACTTTTCACCATGCTATGCGCACAGTAGAGTTTCATACTACCGACAGAGAAACCCGTAACGATAGAAAATAATAAAGTACGCCAAATAATCTAATCCGTATCTTCGCGAAAAAATGGCAATTGAGACTTAAGTTAAAATGCATTGCTTGCAATGTTGCCAATTTAACCTATGTTATTTAGACAGCTGACTGTTGGGGCAAACTCATACGTTCGAAAGATAATTCGTTTAGAAAGAAAGTATGTCTACATTAGACGTAAGTATGAGCTATTACTCATTAAACCACCTTAGAGGGTGTTTTAAGACTACACGCCATGCAAAATCTTATCATCCATTGGCTTTGCATATCCACATTAATTGTGCATCCTTATTAATGTTAATGTTTTACTTGCCACTTGGAACATCTTTTCTCCTTGCACACGTTTCCGCTCCAATTGGAGACCACCCATTGCAAAGTGAGAAACTTGGATATTCATAAACAGCCATCCGTTAATAAATGTGACAAGCGTGAGAGGAGAAAATACCTTTTAATGGCAAAAAAACATTGACATTAATAGTGATTCACAGTGTAGTTTCACACGAGATAAGTTATTGCACACAAACAACGATCGCACCCAAGTCACTTTCGCATAATGAGGTGTGAGAATGATAAATACACATTTAGATCCACATAAATACACAACAAATTCAAGTCCGTGCCTCTTTTTTCACCTTGCAAGAGCGAGATTTGTGAAACAAAACGATATGCTATCAGAAGTAAGGTCCCTACTGTTGTTTTGAAAGCTTTAGTCCTCACTAAGCTTCATAGGTGAGGGGAGTGTTTTCTCAGTACTTAGAATATTTTGTGAAACTCTGGTTCAGTATGTACCAGAATTAATGTTACAGTAAACAGTGAGGGAGTTCACGGTGTGACACACATCAGGACACGCGTCGGTAAATGAGAAACTCTACAAAGATCCATTCGTACTATTCGGACTTACACCCATACAACACTAATCTATTTAGACTAGTATTGTGTATCGAAGGCTAATTGTCGATATTCGATATGTACCACCAAATAATCGATATATCGCTTCAATATATCAAAAAACCCAATATCGCAATATTTTAACGGATATATCGGCTTGATGTGCCGATATTTTCAAACCGCGATATATCGAGGCAATGTCGTGTTCCGAAAAAACAGATTCACGCGGCGTCCAAAGGGGGGGGTCTTTTGTACGGTTTTCCGTATATTATTTCTGTACTACAGTTGTAAGGACCCCCTCCTCCTACAAAATCTATCGCAATATTTTTTGCTAGTCTTGGAGCGATATATCAAGCTCTATTACCGTGTATCCAATATCGAATTTACAGCGATGATAGTTTTCCCGATATACAACACTAATTTGCATACTCCCGTAAGTTCTCACCATCTCTCGTAGCCGCCAATAGTATGAATAAAATTTGAGTGTTATTTGTTGACGCCACTCACTTTTCGTGTCGACGAGTTATGTAACAAATTTGAAGTAGTTTTGTACGAAGCAACTATCAGCTAACATGAGTCGGCTATAGTCGTCAATTAGTGGCATTGACACTAATCAAATTGTACCTGTATAAGCTTAAAGGAAAAATAACATTAGGAATTACATTTTAGGTTCAAAGGTCCTATGTTATGAGCGATGATAAAGTTTTGTTAGCATTAATACAAATTCACAATGCACTTTATCATTTTATGACCCAATGCCACCCCACATTAAAGCACAAATCAATTTGAAGACGTAGATTTATATTGTAGACGAAGAAGGATATGGTTTTATTAAAGAAATTCGAAGGCTAAACCATCAAAGGCCAAAACATGGTTCAAATGGAAAATTGTTGTCGACAATTTAAGGTGTGGCTAAGTAAGGGTTTTTTTATGTCGTTTTCCTTTAAAACTTAGCGCCGTACTGCCTATGTTGGGACCGTATGAAGGAAATCGCAAATTTGTAGAGTACAATTTGCGTCATCGACGAACTTAGGATGTACGGAATTCGTTGTCTAGTGTTTTTCGACCCATTGTCACGTCATCTTCAAACTTATCATAAACCACATCGACAATTGGTTTTAAATAAAGTAGAACCGTTTACACAAATAAGAAAACATATTCCCACGTGTGAAAAGTTTTCAAAAGTTATTGACGACTGAAAAAAGTACAAGGTTGTTTGTTTTTGTCTACATGCACCTTGTATGGTTTTTTTTTGAAGGGGTCTCGATGGTGCAGTGTCATTTCACGTAAAATGTGAAAAATCTGCGAAGTCATGGCAGCCGCACAAGAGAGGTTTACGAAAAGGCATGTCGAACAACCATGCTGCAAGGCTGTACGTCTACGATGTCACGGAATGACATGCGACATGCCAAATCGTTTCAAAAATTATGATGTGTCTAACGACGCTTCAAAAAGTTTCGAAAAATACGGTGCGTCAAGACATATCGTACATGGTGACAGCCGTCACTGGCATTGTCGACGTATACAATCGTCACAGAGTTAAGTAACAATTTCGAGTAAACACATAGAGACACCTAAAATCCGGGTCTGCCAAAGGTGCAACCACGAAGCACTTTAGGGCCGAAGCAAGTGTTTTCTCCCAGATCTTCGGAGAGTATTGGCGAAGTTCTATGTAATGTTGTTTAGCGTATAAAAACAAAATAAGCGGTACGGTTTAGTACGGATAGGCGCGGACTTCTGTGAACTACCCCACTTTTTGAGTGATGGAACGCCACCCTAAGAGCAAGAAATTGAAAGCAATACAAAGCAATAGAAAAACAAAAGGTACTAATGAGTTTGTTTCAAGGGAGTACAGTACACTGCGAATCGTAATTAGAGTAAATAACGCTAAATCGGTCGCCCTAAATTTCGACTCTATGACCTTAAATAGAGTAAATAGTTCTATATTTTTCATTATACTATTTAAGGTAAGGTTTAATTAGCGTAAAAAAATATAATATAGGATCGCTTTAAATAGTGTGGAGTACGGACGACGTCTGGCCCTGCAGAATTTGACTATTACAAGTAAAAAGGTACAAATCATAGTTCAAAAGTAGGTTAAAGTAGGCCCATACAACATGCCTATTGTATGCAAAACATACAATATGACCTTAAGACCCATATTGTATTTGGACCTATTCGGACCAATTAAAACATTCATACCAAAAAATAGACCAATTAAAACTTTCGGACCAAAAAAAATAATTTACACCGTCAGATTTGGACGATCGGACGGTAGCTGATCAAAGTAGCGATCTAAGAAGATCACATTAAAAGGCCATAACACAACTTCCGATAAAGGTGTCGACCAAAGGCCTACGATAAAAACGCCTACTTTTGAACTATGGTACAAATAAATATTTAAGAGAATCGCGCTCCCACGTGAAATCGCATTAAACAAAAAGACCAATCACATCGAAAAAAAGCCGTTCGCATAACTCTCGTCCGTCGACAGCTTCGTCGTCAGTGTGAACATTAAGGGTACGTCCCCATGTAAGTGATACTTTGAAAAAGTATTTTGGACTGTAGTGAAGTGTCCCGTACTACGTTGAAAAGCGTCCCTATGTGCGAAAATGGAATCGAAACTTTGAAATGTGACGGGTGTAGACGTAGGTACAACTTTGTGACGGTTGACGACGACTACGAAATTGTTGACGCCAACAATAACAGCGACAGTTGTAGACGTCTACAATTTTGTAATTTTGTGACATGGCAGATGTTTAGGGTTTTGTAACATTGTGACGTCACGCTCACTTGTGACGTCACAAATTCAAGAACTTTCGGCCATGGATACCTGATTTTGTTTTCTCAACCTTTTTAGCTCTACTTGCCATAAAAATATACATAAAGGTAGTAAAAATAATTAATTTTCAAATATCTTTCATTTCATACCAGTTTTATCGTGCCTCATTCTAAAAAGTGTGAGATAAAAGCGAGTGTGAGAGGGAGAGGGGAGAGGCGACGACGATGCAAAATTCTACCGAGGACCCATGAATGAAATTGGAGGTCCGAGACCCCTGCAGATTTTTTCCGTACATCCTCGTCTTTTCCGTACATTCACGTGACGGGCATGGATAAAAATAGCGAGTACTCTCCCTTGTCCTAAAATTTTCCCACTCGTGTGGCGCGTGCGTGGGTCATTTTTCATTCGTTGTTTGGGCTGTACTTTCCCTGAAATCAGGTCGCGAGGTGATTTTTGATGAATTTTTTTGACGGGCTGGATTCCCTTGCCTGGGAGTCGAAAAAAGTAAAACGCCAAAATGCGTTCACTTGGCGACAAACATGAAGTACATTTAAAGTATCGACTTGAGGTTTGCTGTACTTTTAAAGAATTGATTTTTTTGTACGGCTAAAGTTTTTCTCGTACGGAACTGCGATTTCGGTGAAAACGACAGATTAAAGTCGATACTTTAATACATGGGACGTACCATAACTGACATTCAGCGCAACAAATTGTACTAACGTCATAATGACGTCAAACTATAGATTTTGTAGGTCTACGTAATTTAGTGTTCATAATTACAGCGCGGATAATTATTGCCGACATAACCCAATATAGATTACTTAAAAACAAATAGAGTAAGGGTGCGTCTCCATGTGCCTAAGTAAGGGCTTTTTATGTCGTTTTCATGTAAAACTTAGAGCTGTACCGCGTAAGTTTCAACCGTACAAAAAAGAAGAAAAAATGAGAAGTACATTTTGCGTCATCATCGAATTTAAGATGTACTACATATTGTCGTTTTGTGTTCTTCGACCCATGGCCACTCCAAAAAACGTCATCTTCAAACTTTTCTTTAAAACACAGGGAAGATGTGTTTTAAAACAAAGATTTTTCGAAAAACAAATAAAAACACGTAGTCGCAATTGTAAGAAAATTCTAGAAAATTTAAAAAGAATTCAAGCGACGACGAAAAGTGCACGATCCGCTGTGTTTTGTCCGTTTGCGTTCAGGTACGACAAAACAAAGTACACAATTTGTTTGGTTTTGTCCGTTTGCGCCTGGTACGGATTTTATTTCGCCAGGGGTCTCAAGATCCGATGCCATTTCACGTCGTGCGGACAAGAGACGCAAAGGCAAAGTGCATCTTCCTCAACCGTGAAACGGCACAGGCTGGATGGCGGTACGTCTACAATGTCACGAAAACTCATGCGACGTCACAACCTGCTACAAAAAATAGCGTGCGTCATCACAGATTGTAGACGTTGACAGCCGTCACGGGCATTGTCAGCGAATACAATCGTCACACGCTTAAGGGCATGGTTACATCAAGAGGTCTCTGTAATAGTACGGACATCAAAATTTCTGTATTACAGAGGCCTCGGTTACATCGCGTATCGTCTGTAAATAGGTTTTTACATACGTGTTGTTTTTTGAATGGTTCCACGTAAGTCGACGATCAAATCTCTAAAATCGCAAAGATTTGAAAACCGACCATTTTCGTATGCAAATCCGTACTTGCGTACTTCACACGTGTACTTCACAAGTGTACCGCGTCAATGTACCTCAGAGATCTCCTTCACTCTGCTGACTTTCAGGAAAAAACCGTATTTCTTTTCGGCAAAGATTTTACGGTCACCTTGTCCGAAGGCACGTGACTTTGGGGGCGTGTGAAAATTTTCATTTTTCATCGACGCACGTGTCTATCGTCCAAGTGTAACGAATTGACTGGTTCTGTATTGGTGAACCCACCTCCGCGAGGTGGGTTCACCAATACAGAGGCGCATGGAGCAATTGCTTCGCAGATGAAGAGCAAAATGTAATCGGACGGTCGACGTGTTCTCCCGGATACTTGGAGAATCGTTATCCTTTTTTCTGTAATGTTGTTTTCAAGAAACTCACGAAAATATAGTACGGCATGGTACGGTAAAGTACAAAATTCTGTATTAAACCTCATTTTTCGTCTGATGTAACCATACCCTAAGTAACTATTTCGTTGTTTCACATAGGGACACCCGAAATCCGGGTCCGCCGGATCTGCGCTAAAAAACAAAGTTTTTTCTCTAAGTTACAAGTACGCGCACCCTAAGGGTGGCGTTCCATCAGACGAAAAGTGAGATTGTTTACAGAAATCCGGACCTATCCGTACTATGCCGTACCTGAACAACATTACAGAGAATCTTGCCAATATTCTCCAAAGGTATGGGAGGTAACAATGACCGTTGGATTTTTTTTCGCGAAGCATTCGCTTCGAAAGTTTCTGCAAATGGTGATGTACCTCGAGGAGGTACATCACCATTTAAAGAAAAAATTGAGCCGCGACACGTTGGATAATGAACATACGTGTCACGACGGCAAACCAACGGAAATCGAAAAAATTCGCACATGATATATGCATTCAAAAATTAAACGGAAATCACGAAAGTGATCTCGTAACGAGCTTTCGTCGCGCTATTTTTGTTACCGGCCATTCGTCACACTATTTGCTGAAGCGCTCATTTGTCACGCGAAAAAGCAAAAACCCTAAAAATAATGATCTGGCATATGACAGGGGTTGTAAATAATGAGCTGGCATCTGACAAGGGTTGTAAATAATGAGCTGGCATCTGAGAAGCGTTTGCAAGAGTACAAAATGTGTGTGGTACGATGCCCTGGTCCGCATGTACATGGTACGCAAATGACGATTTCGAGTTGAAGTTGGTCGGTGTAAAAAATATTTGACGATTTTCAATACACGATCTTATATTACGTGGTACCACTCATTTCGGAGCACGTGGATTACAGACTCTGCGCGAGAGAACAGCGTTCAAAGTGTAGCATCCTGTAATGTTGTTCGTACGATTACAGAATTTCCTGATGGAACGCCACCCTAAACTTCCTTTCTGAAAAAGTTCTATCACATAAACTAGCGTTGATAACTCTAATTGTTTTTTTTTGTTTTTTTACTCTAATTTTGTCTTTACTCTAATTACGATTCACGGTGTACTGTAGTAGTACGGTTTTTTCCCGTACGTATCAGATATTATCCAAGACGCGCAACCGATCGATAATATCGCTTCCCCGATTGCCGCTTGCACAATGTGAATCTATTACCGACGCACGTCAAGTCACGAGCACCGACCTGCGATAGCGACCGTCTAAGCCGTCGATTGCGCGTTGCACGACGCTTGGCACGCAAACGATTGCGACTTCGCCTTTACTTTACCGTTGAGTTCCTAGCGACTTTATTGATTGTCGAGAAGGCGTGGACGGAGTGGAGATGTAATATTCAAGGTTTGTCTTTTGCATTATATACACTGTTCGTCTATTGAGTAATTACAAACTTGTATACAAATTGTGTACAGGGTGAGGATTTTGGGGTGAAGTTGTTTTGCCTCCTTTCGAAGAAACGATTGCATTAACGAGCCATGGGATATACAGTCAAAGATGTCCCGTTTGGGAATAAATTTTTGTTTTGGAATGTAAAATAAGATAAAAAAAATGATGTTATCATGATTTCTTTTTGAGAGAACAACTTATAGGAATGTCACCTCCCTCCCCTTCCCTCTTCCCCTCTCCCTTCATCTCCCCCTGCTCCTTCCCAGGTTGACTTTGCGTTTGCAAAAAAGGTTGACAAGCAAGTGTTGGAAAATGGGCTCCTCTTCGACATGGATCGACTTTACCCATATCTCTTCAAAACATCAAACATTTTTTATCCTTCAATTTTACTTCTTCCTCAGTTACTTGTCATTGTTTTCTGCCGGAGATTTGAATCAACAAAACAAAATCCCAATCTTGAAAAGTTTCGAGCGAACCGAAACGCAAGATCAGGTTTGCTACTGTCATATCATCACCAAAACTTATGTTTTGAAATTTCGACATCACTCCACTTTGTTTGTCTCTTTTCTTTGTCCTTTCTAGATTCTCAAAGTAGATGCAACGGCTATCATACTTGCGGGTGGACATAAAAATATTCTATATAATGTTTTGACGTTTTGTCTGTTTCTGGGATTTCTACCAGACTGTCCAAAACGCCACTTTCTCGTGTGATGTCAAAGTGTCCACTCCATTTTCTCCTCCAAAAGTAGGAGTTTTGGCAGAGCCCTACAAGCCCACTAATTTCGGTGAGACTATTTTATGGAAAAATCTAATAGATATATACCATTTCTTAGCTAGAATCGATGTTTCTATGTTTTATTTTTCGGAGGCGGGAGAGAAAGAGGGAGGGGAGGGTGAGCGGGAGATTGAGAGGAAAAGGTGAGAAGACAGTTCCGGGTTTAACTTTCACTGACGTTTTTTATTTTCGTTTTTTTTTGCAGTTTTATCATACACATGTGAAGGTGAAAATGCAAAAAATGTAAACCTTTCGTTGTTTTCCGAAAGTTCCGAAAATGAAACAGCCACCGGTGGCGATTTTTATTTCACATATAAAATTCTGGGTCAGGGTCAGCTAAAAGTTTTGGCCTGCCCGGAGGAATTTGCTACTAGGGATGGCTGCAAATATCCGAACAGTACACAGGTGAGTGGTAGTTTATAATGCTATTTATGCATGGAAATTTGCACATTTTGTAATTTAACAGCTTTAAATGATGAAACTTTGAAAAAAACAGAGCAGTTTACCCCAGAAAACCATTGATTAAAGTAATAAAGAAATGAAAAGAAAAACCTGACGGAACATGAACTAGAGTGGATGCAGGAGTTCTTATTTCCAGTGGCGGTGACTTACGTTCGGAGGGAAATCCGGAACATGTCGAGCGAAGAGAGAGGACGATATTTTGACGCCATCAAAACACTTAAAAACTATTCCACCGAAGACGGGCAAAAGCAATTCGGTCCAGGGTGGGACAATACTCTTTCCTTACTTGTTTAGGGTTTAATGTTGTGCTTTTATAATATTCTCATGAATTAGGGCTCAATTGCTAACAACTGATGGTATGATATCTGTTTCAAATTACCTGTTTCCGAATTCGTGTTTTACGACGAGATTGTGAGACATTCCTTCCCTCCATTTGTTACAATTATTTACTTTCATTCACTCAACGTCAGTTTCCAATGAAATGATGAAGTAAAATTTTCTCAAAACTCTTGAAACTACCAATTTTTTCCCTCCCCGGAATTAGTGTAGTAATTAAATCCTAAATATACCCTATTATTATCTCCATTTTTTATTATTTTTTTTTGTTGAGATTCAAAAGTTCCAACAAAACCTACATTTGTCTTATTATTATCTCAAAATCGTGGAAATTTTGGCGTTTTACCTCCCCAGGTTCACGAGCTACGACGACATTGTGGGCCTCCACATGGCGGCCGTTTGGGTTCACAAGGGGCGGTGTGACATGGGTCACCATGGACCCGCCCTTACGACTTTCCATCGGGCCATCGTACGACTCTTCGAAAAATCGATTCAGGTTCGAATACCATGCAAGAGAACTTCTGATACCGTACTGTACACCGTATCTAGTCTGTACAGTATACTACAGTAGCAGCGAAAGACAGTATCAGTTGCTTTACTTAGTAATACTGTAAGTCTGTAGTTCGGATGCCGATTTTGTTTCCTGAAACTTGCAACTAAACTACAGTAGAGTGAGGCAAAAGTACAGTACAGGTACTGTACTATGGACTCATAATTTCTACAAAGTGTGAAAATATCTTAGTTGTTATCTCTGCTTTTGCGCAGTCAGAAAGTTTGATTAGAAATAGAATAGTCTATTTTCCCCATAGATACAACTAGTCCGTAGTGGACGGTCTATCTCGCATACTTATCTATCGTCTACATATAAACATCTCGATTTGTTTTACAAGGGATTCACATCACGATTCCGGAATTGTTTTTGTTGTTTGGCAAAAAAATTATAAAAATGTTCAGGCGGTAGATCCCTCCCTTGCATCTCCTTATTGGGACTACCTTCGAGACGGCGGTCTCCTAAGTCCTGACCAGAGCTTCATATGGTCTGACAGCTATTTTGGAAACATAAACGGAGATCCAGATCACAACCATCAAGGTAAAGCAAAACCCATCGTCATGTAATGCACTCACCACTATTCGGGTTTGTTTAATAACAACAGTAACCATTAGAGGAATACACCATTATCAAGGTTTATTTAATATATAAACTCTAGAAACCTTGAACATATGTCCAATGCACCATTAGTGGAGTTTATCTGGATTAAATACTTTAGCAACCAATATGATATTACGAAAACACAAGTATTAGGCTTTGTTTGGTTTATAAACTTAGAAACCACGATCCTATTATGAATACACCCTTGTTGGTGCTTATTTAGTTATAAGCTCTAACTCTAAAAACCATAACCATGTTGAATACACCATCGATAGGATTTGTGCAGGTTATGGACTCTGGCAACCATGACCATATTGCGAATACACCTTTATTCGGGTTATTTGGTTTGCAAACTTTAGCGACCAATTTAGACTGGATTTTGAGGACAAAACTACATTGGCTTGCTAACCCAAAAATTGATGGTTCAGATGTTAAAATATACTGACCTGGTTTCTTGAACTAATTTTGTTTGACGGCGCCTGTTTACATGAACAACAGTGATGAACGGACAATTTGCGAATTGGACAGTGCCCTTTGGGGATAAAGCGATCATAATAGGACAAAAAAATTGGGGATCTCTTGGACCAAGCAACATTATAAATCCCTATGGATATTTTCGTTCGTAAGCCCACACAATCACCCACTCCTTGTCGACCCCTGACTCTAATAACATGTGGTCAACATTAATCTATTTTATTATTTTCAGAATAAATTCATCAAATCTGTTAAATACAGAGCGTGAGTAGGTGAAGAATGCAGCTAAACTGGGAGAATAATTTATGTGGATGGCAAATGGTATGACAATGTATCCCACTTAATGGTGAATAATGTAGTATTCTTTCTGCTTATTCGGATGAAAACAGTAGATGTGTATGGAAACATGTGAAAGTAATGGGGATAGAACGATTTTAATGCCCAGAATTCAACTAAGTATTTTTTGCAGAAAAGATTCCGCCAACCCCAATCCGTACATCACTCGCTACGGTCCGAATACTACAAATAAAGTTCCTCCCACAACAGAAAATTGGGTTCAATGTGCAATTTTTTCGGATTTTGGAGCTTTCAGCGAGTGTCTTGACACAAGTTGTAAGTGCATCAAGCAATCATATTCTAACCTATTTCAAATCAATAACCTCAAAAAACCAAACATCTGTGCATATACTGGAATAATAAGTCCTAAGTGCGCTGAATGACTTCAATAATACGTAGTTTTGTTCATGGCATTGACAATTTGATCAGGTCTCCACTTGAATGCAATAGCAAAAAATGAAACTAGTTTTTTATTTATCTCTATACACGTACTGTGTGAAGTAATCATATTTGGAGCACAGAAAATATCTTGCATCATACAAACTGCACACTGAAACATGTACTGTAAAATGCACAGATGGTTCCCGACCAGTCTCCTTGTACAAAATTACACTCAGTTATTAAAGTCCAGAACTATATTCTCATACATTCACATTTATGATTCTAGATCTGCCATTTTGAAATATCGATATCATATTTTCGTAACACTAAATTTGTCTTTTGCAAACATTGACGCAGCTGTCCATCCAGGTCTCCACATCCTCACCGGAGGTGTGGCACAATTGCCGACCTTTGATGACGTAAAAGATAGTGTTAATTGTTCGGGTCTAAATACAACCGAAGATTGTCAAACTGCCTTCGCAGCCGCCCTCGTATCTGGTGGGTCTTATCGATATCAAGGTGTCATCGATGGTTGTCTTGTATGTGACAGAACTTGTACGAGTCTCGACCAATCACCGGAAGAGTGCGGTTGTCGGTGTGTTCAACCGGTAAGATTTTTTTTATTTTTTTTATTTCTCAAAGGACAGAATTTGTACAAAAAGGGTAAAAAAAATTAATGCTACCCAAATATTGCTAAAAGAGTAGTGCCTGTACAGACGGACCTGCTACAAATTTGCGGGTCTTGTGATAATTTGTTATTGACATTCCATTTTTCATGTCAACAGCAGATTTCTTGATGGGAAATGATGATTCCATGGTTACGGTTTTAAAAATTTCGGTCGCTTAATGAAATCGCTTAATGAATCCTTCCGAAAGCAACAATTCAATTTAGTATGAAGAAAAAGCAAAGTGTGTGTATTAGCAAATCACAAAATTACTTTCTGCCTTAACTAACTAGAGTTCTCAATGGTTGAATGTCAGCAGACACCTTTCCATTGTACCCCGAAAGAAATTTTATTGCGTTTTAGCAACAAATTGAACTTGGTTATTTCTCCAGACTTGGCAATGCATTATGAGTTCGTGAACTATGGAGTTTGTGCTACAACTCGAGTTAACGGAGATTATTCAGGTACTACTACAAAGTATTTTGGTCTGTTTTACTGAAGTGACTTGACTTTTGTTGTTCATTTGCAACCATTAAATATTATGACATAGACTCAATGCTATCTTATTGTCCGCATCTCCACTTGTCTTGTTGCTTATCGTTCATCTGATTTATTCTTTTTCACTTCTTAGTGCGTTAACGTCAACTATAATGCTTTATTATTGTCCAGCTATCCACTAGTCTTGGTTTTTTACTGTTGTACTATTATTAACTTCTTTTACTCTGTCCTTTCTATCATAAGAATGCAGATAGACAATCAACAACACTGTCAGCATAACATATTTCCTTCAGAAAATGGTTGTATGTCATATATCCATGGCAAGCTATCTCTTATTTTGAATACTTGTGTGTAAATTAAAGGTTACATCCTTATAAAGTTTAGCAGGAATTCCTGTGTGACGTGTGTAGATGGAGCAGGATCGGCTAACGATCCGATTTTTTGGGTCCATCACTCAAATCTAGACCGATTATTAGTCAGCTGGAGATCTCTCTATCCAATAAAATCTTGGGCCTCTGTTAACTTTACCGCCCCTAGTTCTGATCCGAGATACTATCCTGATGTTTATAGTGCAAAAAATGTTCTTCAACCTTCAAACCCTTGGCCAGGAGTTTCTTTTAAGGGAGATTTGAATCCCACAGGAGTTTGTTTGGGTCACGGTTTATATGACGAAATTGCCGGAGGGAGTTTCAAAGGACTATTCAGAAGTATTAATTCAACAATTCCACACACAAATTATGAGATTCTTGAAAGTGTTGATGTCCAACTTAACGACCCTGTGTCTGCGGATTACATTTACGACAGTTATTATGAAATCACAATTTGAATTAAACCATTTTCTTTTCTTATTCTTTTCTTTTTAACGTCTCTTCGGAAGGATTTTTAGTTGGAGATGTGGTGTTTTCTCAAATAATTCTGAGTATACCTGAGGCTGAAATAAAGAAACTATGACAATATTGGTATGATATTGGTGTGTCATTTATGGAGTCATTTCCTCCATAAATGACTCGGTGTTCTACAAAAATTACCAGCATTTGGTAGATATTGAAGTTTTCGGGAGAGTTTATACCATGTTTCCTGAAGCAAATAAGAAATTCGCAGATTATACAGTCACAGTTATCTCACGTTTGTGGAAGGAAATCCTGATTTCTTTCAAAAAAAATCTTCTACTTTCTTGCCTTACTTATAAAAGTACTGTTACCTACTGTATCCCATAAGCTGGCGAATGCAACAAAATGGCGTACAAAAGATGTTGGAACGGAAAGTAAAGAAACGGAAATGTGGAAGTTAATGGAAAAAGGCCTACTATTAAAAGATGAATACATGAATTCCACTGTTCACATTTTCTCAAAAAATGGCTTTTAGATTTTATAAAATGGACCCGTCATCCAAGCGAGCAGCACCATATAGTCTAGTTGATGCTTAACCCAAACTCTGGACGATAATTTTGTGAGGCCTACACATAGTTTGGTGTAGATCACGAGAATAAGCTATTTTTTGATATACGTTGAATAGTAAAAACTTCACTAAGGCCCCATCACTTGATGTCGGTACATCTACACTAGTTGTACAGAAGATAACTAGGGCTTGCCAAGGCTCAAAAAACCAAGTATGTGTTTTTGCGGATTAACAAAAACGGTTTATGATTTTGTTGGGTACAATGGCCAGAAATCAAATGTTTTAACGACGAGCACTTGTGGGCAAATGTACAGCTCTTTCAAATGAGACAATTACAAATGATGCGAACTCACGCAATCTCATGAACACAAATTGTCCTAATATGGATACTGAAGTCTACAAACCTTTTCGGTTGTAATTACTAGCATATTCGGTTCACTGTAAATCTGGTGAAAGGTGTACTCTCGTGGATGTGATAGTTTGTCTTGTGAAGTAAGACTCTGCTTCTTCCACGATACAGGTGATGCAAATTGGTTCCCCGTTAAAGAGTTAGACTGTTACTGGCATCCGCCAGAGACTCTATAAAACCGTTACGTTTTAAAGTGTTGAATAAAGTGCACGTAATAAACGTTAAAATAAAATGCTAAACCAATACCCCAGCTCTTGCTGTCGAGGTGCTTAAGCACTGCATCATTTATCTTTATATAAGCTATACAACACTATGAAGTAAAAAGGACTAGTAAGCTGCAAGAGAATCCACAGTTACACCTATTAAGACTCAACCAAGAGATTTGCCAAGTCCTTATCAGGAAGGTATTGTTCAGACTCACCAAGAACACTCTTTGGTAGGCTCAGTTGTTCAGATGTAGAAAGCCTGCACGACCAACAAATAGAACGTAACATTAATTGCTGCCGTGACATTAGGTGACTCCTTGCCTCTGACAAATGGAATCCGTCTTCATATTGGCAATGTAACCAGCCCAAGTATGAGCACTACTGTAGCAGAAGTACCAAAACACAATTAGCAAAATCTAGAAACAGTATAAAGCACGGTCTGCAAAGTCAAGAGCTGTCCACATTTTCAGAATGTAAATAAACAGAGCAAAACCTGCCTTTATAACTGCTATTATTGAGACAGAAGTATTTGCAATACAAATGTCCAATTAGATATTTTTTCGAGGTGCAAAAGGTGGTACGGACATCATTATCTTCCCATCATCACTAATATGTTCGTACTAATGATGAGTCAAGCTTCAAAGTTTCAAATTCAGCAATTAAAGCTTTTAAAACTTTAAAAAAGATCAAGAAACTGAGTGACGGTACAGAAGAGGAATGGAAAGTACAACTTCTGTACTTGACACGTGACGAAGCGTCACATTTAATCTTAGATTGTGCCAGTGATGGCTAACTGAGTCGTCATATTTTGGCCACGTTAGCACATGTTGTAATGGTACAGTAGTGAACCAAACATCAGTTATTCCGTGACACTGTCATGGCATGCCTGCAGAGCACATATTGAGTTATTGAGCAGATTACAGAGCACAAATTGAGTATCAAGTTATTTCGCACTTAAAACTTGCTACCTTAGCGTGGAGGTCACAAAGCAGGTGCCAGTTGCATTGCAAGAGAACTATTGCAGGAAGAATCATAAACATTGAATCACAACTCTACTGACATTGAGTGATCCACTTAATGCAGCAGAGCAATAACGAAGCCATTAGTGAGCATTCCATGTCTACCTAGTGGCATGACTAGTTCATGACAATGCTTTGGCAAATCTTGTAAAAGCTTATTTTTATTAATTGGCTTGTAATTACATTTTTCTGTGAAACTCTTGCTACCTTGAATCCTATTCTATGAAATGTTTGTTATAACTTTGTTTATTTTGCTGCTTTTTGAAATCTAATGTTTCAACCATTATTGGTCACTACACCGCTAATCGTCATTAGGGTTAAAGTTTTTTCGCCACTTAAAACATCCTTTCTTCGTGCACACTTGTCGGATTGTCAATCTGATGGTTGTTATTAGAAGCCAAGATTCACCTTGCTATTGGCGGTCTCCGATTGACAATCCGATAAGTGTGCACGGAGAAAAGATGTCTTTAGTGGCGAAAAAAACTTTAATACTAATAACGATTAGTGGTGTACCTTCTGCATCAGAATTCTAACCATAACCCGAATAATAAAGATTGCCACTTTAAAATAATAAGAAACAAGAGCGTTTCTTGCACGTGTTCTAGCTGCAATCAATCTTACTTACTTCTGATTTATTCTCGTGAACATGTCTAACAAGTTGGAGAAGGCTCCAAGCGACAGTTGTAGTATTGTCTTCACACTGTAAAAGGTTTTTCTTATGGCCTACATTCAATCCTCCTTGGAAAGAGGAAAAAGGACCAGACGTGGCAATGCACAAAAACTGTCGTAAACTGCACCTGCTCAATTTCAAATTTTGTACTAAAACGTTTTTTCCTTGGACAGACCGCGGAAGTTTTGCTATATAAGAAAAAACAACGGAATAAAAAGTTTTTCAAGAGTTGGTTCGTGTTATAGATTGTCATACTTCCAAGCGAAGGTGCTTTCAATTTCTAGCTGCCCAGCAATATGGGGTATAAAACATAGTTAAATGAGGAGAAAATCAACAGCTCTGCATATAGCTATTAGAAACTAAAAATAAAAGTAAGGATGAAAAAAAAACGAAATAAGCAAAGTCTAAGCCTTCCATCCAACTTCAGACAAAAGTTTTGTTACAAATAGAACAAACAAACAGTTTTTACATTCAACAACAAATGGCTGAGAACTTGAAATGCAGTTGGGACGTCAACAATCCAGCCTTTACTAGATAATTCCGTACAGACGTCCACCGATTTAGAAAAACCGTACAGTACACCGCGAATCGTAATTAGAGTGATGTACGCTAATTCCGTTGCCCCAAATTATGACCATATCACTATAAATAGAGTACATTACTCTAAATTACTCTTTACGTTTTTTAAGGTACTTTTTTAATGAGCGTTAATAGCTCTAATACAGTGCCGTTTTAAATAGTGTTGCGTACGGTCTGTGTCTGACCGTGCAAAATTGTACTTTATAAAGTAAAAAAGTACAAATAATGATTTAGTACAGGCCGTTTTCGTGCAACTGCGTTTTAACAAACCGAGTAATGCAAACGTCATAATGACGTAAAGCTGTACGTTTTGTCGGATTCTGTACTTGTACTTAATTTACAGCTGATATATTCAGCGCCCAAATTTACGCCCAAATTAGAGTTATTGATAAATTAGAGTAAATTTCCTTTTCGAAAAAGTTCTTTTACACAAATTAGTGTTCATAACTCTAATTTGTTTTTACTTTTTTTACTCCAATTTTTTCTTTACTCTAATTACGATTCGCGGTGTACTGTACAATTTATTTAAATTGCCGTACTGCCAAATCTGGCGTAGCGTGTCCGATACTGTATTTATCATTCTCCTCCAGTCTTCAGGCTCCAGCCAGACGGTACGGAAACACTATGTACGGCATACGAGCCTAATCATTTATTCATTAAATTACGCAGCTCGATATTCATACGATCCTCGATGATCGGTAGGTCCCGATTTAGCGCATTTTCGGTTTCGATATTTTAAACATCTTGAGCGCTTAAAAAGTACAAAACTGTTGAACAATAATTTATTGTACACGTGTTTTGCATGCAATCCTGCTTTGGCTTTACGGTTTCAAATATTTGTTTCTAGTTTTTCTCCTTTTATACGGATGGCTTTATGGGGTGACGACAATCAAAATCATATTTAATCGCACGCGGTCTGCAACCTATACATAAATTAGAGTTACCATCCAAATCTGGCTGCCACATTGACAACATTGACCTCCCTCAATTTTGAAGTTGAAAATTGTCAATTCCTGATACGCAACATGACGTCCTCACGTCCTAAACTGATCCGATCCATGTTTGGACGTGCGTGGACGCCGATACTCCACGCATATCCTGATTTCTGCAGACAATTAAATAAACTAGGAAGTTTCGCTGAAACTGCAATTCACGAATAGTCAAATAGATTTCATAAAACACCACCGACGCCAAGCTGGCAAGTCCACGTGGACAACGACATTTTGCTATTCTGTACCACCGACTGGCACCGACCTCTGAAATTGCGACGAGGATCGTTTGAGCCGTCGATTTGCAATACGCGACGCGGTCGACCCTTGACGCGCTAGCGATTGCGACGGCCTACCTATATTTGAATGGCAGGTATTCCTAAAACACCCATAGTGATTTGCGAGAAAACGAGGAAGAGTCGAGTCGTACATTGACTACAACGTTTGTCTTCCATATTGAGCGCCCTTCAAGCCTTGTTGCAACTCTTTAAATGTCAGGTATAGCCGCCTATTTTATTGTTAACAAATTTGCATACAGAATCTATACGATCGAGGCTGATGATTGAGTGAATTGTTTTTCATCATTTTGAAAAGTGAATCGTCTAAGGAGCTATGGGAATACGGTCAACAATGAAGCTTATGGGAATAAAATATGTTATAAAGTGCATGAGAAGATAGGAATTTTCATTTTGACGTTGCCATGGTTTCTTTGGGAAAGAATAATGCATGAGAATGTCGAGACTCCCTTCCATATCTTTTCTGGAATGTTGTCCAACGTTTTTTGTTTTCAAGACAACATGTTTTTGTTGCAAAAATAACGTCTTCCTCTCCCCTTCCCATTCCCTTTCCCTCTCCCTCTATTTCTCTTTCTCCTTTTCAAAAGGTTGACAAGCAAGTACAAAAAATGGGCTCCTCTTCGACATGGATCGACTTTACCCATATCTCTTCAAAACATCAAACTCTTGTAATTCTTCTACTTTACTTCTCTCTTACCGACTTGGCACCGGTTTCTGCCGGAGATACGAATCAACAAAAAGATACCCCGACGCCGAAAAATGTCGCGCCAACTGAAAAGAAAGATCAGGTTTGCTACTGACATTAATCACCAATACTTGTATTTTATCATTTCGTCATTTTTCCTTTTTGTATTTTTGTTTAAGTGTGTGTTTTTTTTGTTTTTCCTTTGAGTTTCTCAAAGTAGATGCCACGGCTATCATACATACCTTAGGACATCAGATTTTACTTCATTTTTTTTTTCCGTTGTTGTCTCGTTTCTGGGATTTCTACCAGAGTGCCCAAAACGCCACTTTCTCATGCGATGTTCAAGTTTCGACTCCATTTTCTCCTCCAAAAGCAGGAATTTTGGCAGAGCCCTACAAACCCACTAAATTTGGTGAGCTTTCTATAAAAATCTCTATTCAAGTTGTGTCCTTTTTTTTAGCTAAATTTGTTTTTTTCTATGTTTACTGTTTAGAGGGGGGATTTAGAGGAATGGGAGTGGGAGAGGATAGGGAAAGGAGAGTTCAGGAGTTCACATTCAATAACGTTTTACATTTTCATTTTTTTGGCAGTTTTATCACACACCTGTGAAGGTGAAAATGCCAAAAATGTTAACCTTTCGTTGTTTTCTGAAAGTTCCGAAAATGAAACAGCCACCGGTGGTGATATTTATTTCACATACAGAATTCCCGGTCAGGGTCAGCTAAAAGTTTTGGCCTGCCCGGAGGAATTTGCTGACCAGGATGGCTGCAAAGATCCAAGCAATACACAGGTGAGTGGTACTTTAAAATACTATTTGTGCGAAAAAAAATGTACTTATAAAAAAAACAAAAAAAAACTGGTTAGAAACATGGATTAAAGTGAATTTGAGTTTACGAGGACTTTTATGGCTAACATAATTCTATTGAAGCAAACAAAATGCAAACATGTTTCCTAACCAATACGGAAGTTCTATTCAGCATTAAATCCGTTCATTTGCTATCTTTATTTTAACACATTTTCTATCCAGCCTTATGTCTTTTTTTGGTACATAGAGCTAACAATGTAGTGGCTTAAACTGGAGAAACACTGGAAAAATTAGGGGTTAACATAGTATTTTAAACCAGAAAAATCACTGGTCAAAGTAATTAAAAGATAAAAAGAAAAACCTGCAATGGCACATGAACTAGAGTGGATGCAGGAGTTCTTGTTTCCAGTGGCGGTGACTTACGTTCGGCGGGAAATCCGGAACATGTCGAGCGAAGAGAGAGGACGATATTTTGACGCCATCAAAACACTTAAAAACTATTCCACCGAAAAAGGGCGAAAGCAATTCGGTCCAGGGTGGGTCGATACTGTTTCCGTACACCTTTCTCCTATACTTGTGTAGGGTTCAATGCTGCGCTATTCTAATATTCTCATGAATCAATTGCTAACAACTGATGGTATTATTTTTGTTTCAAATACTTGTTTCCGAATTCGTGTTTTACGACAAGATTGAGGACATTCCTTCCCTTTATTCATTTTCTTTTTCAATCACTCAACGTTAGTTTCAATAAAATTGTAAAATGAAGTTTTCTCAAAACTGTTAAAACTTCCAAGGTTTTCCCTCCCAGATTCATTATGTCCAATTAAGTCCTACCTATGCCTTGTTATTTTATCCACATCGTGAACAATTTCATTTTTTTCCTTCCAAGAATCAATATCCTATCAAAACCTAACTTTTGCCTTTTCAAAATCGTGAAAATTTTGTCGTTTTCCGTCCCCAGGTTCACAAGCTACGACGACATTGTGGGCCTCCACCTGGCCGCCGTTTGGGTTCACGAGGGGCGGTGTGACATGGGTCACCATGGACCCGCCCTCACTACTTTCCATCGCGCCATCGTACGACTCTTCGAAAAATCGATTCAGGTTCGAATACCATGCAAGAGAACTGCCATTAGTGCCAATGTTTTTTTCCCACTTAAAACATCTTTTCTCGCAAGCTTGTCCGATTTTCGATTGGAGGCCGTCAATCGAAAGGCGAGAATATTGTCTTTCAATCGCAACCATCGGAATAACAATCCCACGAGTGTGCACGGAGAAAAGATGTTTAAGTGCCCAAAAAAACATCAACACAAAAAATGAAACATGGTGTACTGTACCATACATACAAATCTTAGATTAGCAAATCTGAACAACAGTGAAAGATTAGCAAATCTGAACAACAGTGAAAGATTAGCAAATCTTAGCAACAGTGAAAGTATATTAGTCGTTATCCCTTCTTTTGCGTACTAAAGTGTTTCATTAGACAAAACATCCTAATTTTCCATAAATATGATTAGTCTAGCCACACTAATTATGGTGGATGGTCTACCGCATCCGGCTGGGTCAATACAAACCAGCGAACAAACGATGTTGAAACATAAAAAAACTTGAGCATATACCTTTTATTGATGAAGTATTATAGATTTGTTTCTAATCTACTCCCATCATGATTCTGTGGTTAACTTTTTCGTTTGTCAAAAAAATTATAAAAATTGACAGGCGGTGGATCCCTCCCTTGCCTCGCCTTATTGGGATTACCTTCGAGACGGCGGTCTCCTAAGTCCTGACCAGAGCTTCATATGGTCTGACAGCTATTTTGGAAACATAGGCGGAGATCCAGATCACAACCATCAAGGTGAGGCGAAACCCATCGTCGTATTATTATTATGCACTCACCACTATTCGGCTTTATTCAATAGCAACCTTAGTAGGAATACACCATTATCAGGGTTTATTTAGTATGTAAACTCTAGCAACTCTTAACATATGTTCAAAACACCATTACTAGAGTTTTTTTAGTTAGTAAACTTTAGCAACCATAAGCATATCATGAAAACACATTTGTAGGGGTTTGTTTAGTTGATAATGTCTAGAAACCATGATCCAATTATGAATACACACTTGCTGGAGCTTATTTAAATAAAAACTCTAGCAACCATAACTATTTTTTAATACATCATTGTTAGGATTTTTGCAGGTTATGGACACTGGAACCCATGGTCATAATTTGAATACACCATTAGTAGGGTGTATTCAGTTTGTAAACTTTAGCAACCAATTTAGATTGAATTTTTACGAGGATAAAACTACGATCCAAAACATTGACGGTTAAGTTGTTGACATATACTGATAGGTTTTCTTGGACTAGATTTGTTGAACTGATTTTGTTTGACTACACCTGTTTACATGAACAACAGTGATGAACGGACAGTTTTCAAACTGGACCGTGGCCTTTGGGGATAAAGCGATCATAATAGGACAAAAAACTTGGGGATCTCTTGGACCAAGCAACATCATTAATCCCTATGGCTATTTTCGTTCGTAAGCCCACACAATCGCCCACACCTTGTCGTCAACTGACTCTCATAACATGTGGTCAACATTAATCTATTTTATTGTCGTGCTTAACAAAGTCTGTGAAATACAGTGCGTGCGTTAGAGTGGAATTCAACTAAACTGGAGTCGTCATTAATGTGGATGAAAAATGGTATGACAATGTAGCTACTTAATGGTGAATAATGTAGTCTTCCTTTTCTGTTTATTTGGATGTAAATAAAAGAGTATTTGTTTTTTCAACATGTGAAATTAATGGGGATAGAACGATTTTAATGCCCAGAATTCCATAAATATTTTTTGCAGAAAGGATTCCGCCAACCCTAATCCGTACATCACTCGCTACGGTCCAAATTCCACAAATAGCGTTGCTCCCACAACAGACAATTGGATAGAATGTGCTAACCTTTCGGAATTTGGAGCTTTCAGCAAGTGCCTTGACTCAACTTGTGAGTGCAATATACAATCACAATCTAACCTATTTCAATTTAAGAACTTCAAAAACCAAAAATCTGCACATGTAGTGGAATAATAAATTCTCAGTGCGCTGAATGAAATTAGATAATGCGACAATTTGACCTGGCCTCTACTTGAATGTAAAAGCAAATAATGAAACTAGTTTTTTATTTATCTCTATACATATACTGTGTGAAGTAATCATATTTGGAGCATAGAAAATATTTTGTATTGCATAAACTACACATTGGAACATACCATGTGAAGTGCACAGATTGTTACCTACCGGTCTCCTTGTACAAAATTAAAAAAATTATGCTGAAATTATGCTAAATTATGCTGCTTACTTATTCAAGTCCAGAACCATATTTTCACACATTCAAATTTATAACTGTAGATCTGCCATTTGAAAGTATCGATGTCATATTTTCATATGTTCACATTCGCTTAACTCTAGATTTGTCGTTTGCAAACATCGATGCAGATATCCATCCAGGTCTCCACATCCTCGCTGGAGGCGTAGCGCAATTGCCGACCTTTGACAACGTAAAAGATAGTATTAATTGTTCGGGTCTAAATACAACCGAAGATTGTCAAACCGCCTTCTCAGCCGCCCTCGTATTTGGTGGGTCTTATCGATATCAAGGTGTCATCGACGGTTGTGTAATATGTGACAGAACTTGTACGAGTCTCGACCAATCACCGGAAGAGTGCGGTTGTCGGTGTGTTCAACCGGTAAGATGTTTTTTATTTTTTTTGTTTTTTATTTTTTTACAAAAGATAAAAATCGTACAAAAGTCATCGCAAGGATAAGTAAATTTTAATGCTACCGAAATGTTGCTAAAATCATGTCGCTGTACAGGCAGGACTCGCTACAAATTTGCAGAACTTGAGATAATTTTTTGTTGAAGTTTTAATTTTCATGTCAACAATGGATTTCTTGATGGAAAATGACGCTTCGTGTTTATAGCTTTAGAAATCTTGGTCGCTTAGTGGATTTTTTTTGTAAACGACAATTCAATTAAAAAAAAAAAAATGTGCATTGCAAAATGATAGTGAATCACAATATCACTACTTTTTAACTAACTAAAGTTTTCAATGCGTCAATGTCGGCAGGCACCTCCCCATTGTAACCGGAAAGAAATTTTATTACGTTTTAGCAATAAATTCAACTTGTCTATTTCCCCACTCTTGGAGATCCATTATGAGTTCCTGAACTATGGAATTTGTGCCACAACTCGAGTTAACGGAGATTATTCAGGTTCTACTGAAAAGTAACTTTTGGTCCGTGGTAGTGAAGTGTAAATTGACTTGTGTTGTTCAATTGTCAGAATTAATTATGATGACATAGACATCAGTGCTATCTTGTTGTTTACATCTCCACTTGTCTTGTTGTTCATTGTTCAATTGTCTTATTCTTATTAACATTTTAGCATTTAAACGTAAACTATAATAATTCAGTTTTGTCTAGCTATCCACTTGTCTAATTGTTCATTCTTGTACTTGTACTAAATGTTTATACTTTATTCTTATATGAAAAAATGCAGATCGGCAAACAACATTGTCTCATAACATACTTCCTTCAGAAAATGGTTGTGTGTCATATATCGTTGGCGAGCTATTCCTATTATTTTTCATGTGTGTAGATTAGCGGACTCATCATCCTAACAGGAATTCTTGGGGGATGTGTGTAGATGGAGGTGGATCGCCTATCGATCCGATTTTCTGGGTCCATCATTCGAATCTTGACCGAATATTAGTCAGCTGGAGATCTCTCTATCAGACAAAATCTTGGGCTAATGTTGACTTTACCGCTCCTAGTTTGGATCCGAGGTATTTCCCTGATGTTTATAGTGCGAGAAACATTCTTGATCCTTTAAACCCTTGGCCAGGTGTTTCTCTGAGAGGAGATTTGAATCCTACAGGAGTTTGTTTGGGTCACGGTTTATATGACGAAATCGCCTTGGGGAGTTTCAAAGGACTATTTTCAAGTATTAATTCAACAAATCCACACACAAATTTAGAGGTTTTACAAAGTGTTGATGTCGAACTTAACGATCCTGCATCTGCTGATTACATTTATGACAGTTATTACGAAATCACAATTTAAGTTGGACCGTGTTTTTTCTTTTCTTAATTTTGTCTTCTTAAGGTTTATTGGGAATATTTTTTTGTAGGAAATAAGGTGTTTTCTCAAGTACTTCTGGGTAGACCTGAGGTTGAAATAATAAAAGTATGACGTAATTGGTAGGAATGTTAAGATTTACTCCATAAGCAATGGGTTTTCTACCCAACAGGAGGACACAAATACCAGCATTTTGTTAATAGCTCTCCTATCTCATGAAGCAAACGAGAGAATTGCAGATTATGTGATCACAATTATCTAGTGTTTGTGGAAGGAATCATTTTACTTTATTGCTTTACGTGTAAAATTACTTTTACCAAGTGCATTTCATAAACTGGCGATGTGATAAATTATGTCTTTAAAAAAAAATGGAAAAGAAAAGTGAAGAAACGGAATGTGAAAGTAATAGGAAAATGTCCTAAAATCAAAAGATGAAGATGTGAATTCCACTGTTCACATTTTCTCAATGTTTTTGTCATTGGTTTTTTAATATTTTGAAATAAACCCGTCGTACAAGTGATCAACACCATAAAGTATCAAAACTTTATCCTTATTCCAAACTCCGGACCATGATTTGTGAGAAATCACATAGTTTGGTGTAGACCACAATAACGGACTCTTTTGTTACATACATTTAAGGTCCCAACAATCGATGTAAGTACGTCCACACTAATTAAGTTGCCATAAGGAAAATCACACAAATTGTACCGAAAATAAATAGCGCTTGCCAAGTCTCAGAAAACCAAGTATATGTTTTAGAAAAAAAAGGGATATACAGAAACAATTTATGATTTTTGCTAGGTACGATGGCGAGAATGACCGGGGGCATTTTATACGCTATTGTACAACTCTTTCAAATGAGACGCTTATAAGAGATGCAAATCCAGTCCACCTCCGGGACACAAAGAAGATCCTAATGCAGACGCCGTAGACTGCGAAACTTTTCTTCGGTATTTACTACAGTAGCATATTCAATACTGTCAACACTAAATTTGGTGAAAGGTGCAGCTACGTGGATGTGGCCGTTTGTCCTTCAAAGTAAGGCTCTGCCTCTTCCACGACCTAGGTGACGCGAGAAGGGACAGATGGTAGGGAATGGTTCGCCGTGAAAGAGTTTGCCTGTGTTGGAGAATTGTCCACTTTGGACTCCACACGTGTGCATAAAGTACAAAGTACACTGTACAAAGTTAACACTTTGGCGCCCATGCGATAAGTTGTATATCGCCGATTTCCAATAGATTGTTGCTGGGATCCCCTCTGGAATGCCAAAGAGAGTGGAAAGTCGTTCGTTATAGACTTAATGAGAAAAAAGCTCGCGGTAAATCTTATATTAATGTGTTAAACCGCCTCTCACTCAGGTTCATCTCATCTCTTGCTGTCGATTGGCTCGGCACTATATCACCTATCCTTTCTTAGATTATTCAACACTAATTATATGTGAGAAAACCCGCGGTCACACCTATTGACAATCAACCGAGAGATTTGTCACGACCATAGTTCAAAAGTAGGTGAAAGTAGACCCATACATTATGCCTATTGTATGCAAAACATACAATATGACCTTAAGACCCATATTATATTCGGACCTATCCGGACCAATTAAAACATTCGGACCAAAAATTGGACCAATTAAAACATTCAGACCAAAAAATTTTGTTTACTCCGTCAGATTTGGACGATCGGACAGTCTTTGATCAAAGTAGCGATCTAAGAAGATCACATGAAAAGCCCATAACACAACTTACGATAAAGGCGCCGACCAAAGGCCTACCATAAAAACGCCTACTTTTGAACTATGGCCACGACCTTATCGGAGAGGTATACAACAGACACACCAAAAATAGTGTTTGCTGCTGAGCTGTTCGTACGTAGTAAGCCTGCAAGAGCAACAAATAAAACGTTAACATTAATTGCTGCCGTGACATTATGTGACTCCTTTCCTCTGACAAATGGAATTCGTCTTCATATACGCAATGTAACCAGCCCAAGTATAAGCACTACACCGCTATTAGGGTTAATATTTTTTTCACCGCGTAAAACCTCTTTTCTCCGTACATACTTGTCCAATTTTCAATTTGAGACCGCCAATCGGAAGCTGAGAATCTTACCTTTCAATCGCAACCGTCAGATATACAATCGGACATGTGTGTTCGAAGAAAAAATGTTTTAGAGAGACGAAAAAACACTAATACTAACAGCGATTCAACGGTATACTGTACTGTAGCAGAAGTACCAAAACACAATCAGCACAATCTAGAAACAGTATCAATAGCACAATCTAGAAACAATATCAAATAGCAGCAGAAGCGCGGTCAGCAAAGTTAAGAACTGTCCAGATTTTCAGAATGCGAAAAAACTAGTGTTGTGTATCGGTAAAAAACTTATCGCGATAACACCGATACCGATAGTTATCGGTTATCGAACGGTCAGAGCTTCCGATATATCGGTCTGGGACCAACAAATTCCATATCGGCGATAACTTAAATAAATATATAGTATGCGTACAATAGTACTTATAACATACTGTATTATTTTATTGATTTTATATAGCGTGGCATGCCACGTATAAAAAACTGTTCCGTTACAGTTTAACTGCAATTTATTACGGAAAACGCGGCGCATAAACGTTGGCCGGTTAACTGAACAAAACGTTTACGGCGACGAACGGAAATTTACTAAAAAAGTGGTGAAGGACACAAAAGTATAACGGACGCAAAATAACACTGCGCGAACCGGAATCAAACGGACGACTTGGAATGAGAAAACACGAACGGACGGGCCAGCGTGAGCGCCGGCATCCCAGAATGGCTCTTTTGGCAGCTTTTGCCAAAAAAGCCGACAGATTGACACGTGGCAGGTCCCTAGTGGATCTCAAGGAATTAAGGGACAAAGCCATGGCGTCGGATGTGAAAGGTACATCGCTTTTACAGGATCCGTATCAAAATCGTACAGATTTCATGGCGGCTACAGTACTTTCTATGCTTGTACACGTCCGGAGAATATGACGTACAGTTGAGTGTACAGACCGTACATTTATCTGTACGTCCCGTACAGTTATCGCCGATAATTATCGTTATCGGCATTATCGCCGATAAGTACCCGATATTATCGGCTACTTATCGGCGATAAGACCGATGTCGATATATATCGTACCAATATATCGATTATCGGATACCCGAAGAAAGGCCCATATCGGTTATCGGCAAATCCTTACCGATACACAACACTAGAAAAAACAGAACAGAATCCTGTCTTTGTAACTGTTATTATCGAGAAAGAAGTATTTGAAATACAAATGTCCAAGTTGACCTTTTAACCCCTAAAAATGCTAAAAAACCCTAAAATGAAGGTGGTACGGACCTTGCTATCTTCCCACCCTCACTATTACGTTCTTTCTAATAATGTTGAGTCGAACTTCAAAGTTTAAAATTCAGCAAATAAAAGCTTCAGAAACCTGATTGTAATTGTGTCACGGTACAGAAGAGGAATGGAAAGTACAACTTCTGTACTTGTGATGCGAATCTTAGATAATTTTAGTGTTGATTGGATGGCTAGCTAAGGCCTCTACTCCATTAGGTGGTCCTAAACATGCGAAGACGTCTATTTGAAGTGTTTATTGGCACATCGTTCCATTGTGTTGTGCCAGTAAACATCGTTCCTCAATTATGATTGGCGCCAAGTAGGTTAGTTTTCAGATTCTAAAGTCATACAAATATTCTTCAAACTGAAAATCTATACATAATATTTGTACGAGCGGGGGTAGTTAATGATTTGTACCAAAATTTAGCGACCAATTTTTTGGGGAATTGATCATGGTAGTGACTGTTTTGGTTGCGCACCAGTCACTTACGTCATTTTGTCAAAAACTGTACGTTTGAAGTACACATTGGTAAGAGTAAAGTACCGTTGAGTCTAAATTTGACGGTCAATCGGTTGGACAGCTTTGACTTTCAAAATATTGTTTCAACCGCTTAAACTTTTGCCGCGCTTGCGAACGTCGACCGTCATAATAAAATTAGCAATTCACACGGCCGGCGAACGTTTACGCTAACAAAACTGCGACAACCACATGTAAATAAAAGTGTTGCAAACAATCATTTTTTGTCGTTACGTGAGCTCCACGCTGAGAGCACGTTGGATATTAACTCAACCACAAAATTGGAATTTAGTCTTATAAGGGTATTTTCGCATGTAACAGAAACTTAGTCTTACTACTTTGTTTTTTAGCGTAGATTCTCCGTACAACTTTCAGAGCATTCGGATGTAAACGCAAATAACTTGTCACTAAAAAAAGGGACTTACGTAGACGTGTACGAAGAATTGTGGTAGATGAAGTGGTACATAAAATGAGGCGAAACTTCCACTCGCCTTCAATTTGAGGCGCTTCTCCGCACGTTGTACATTTTTTGTGACATTGTAATGTCCGTACGCCACATTGTCGACGTGTCGAAACCCTAAAATACCTTTCACTATCGCACATAATTTGCGGTTTCATTTATCGTCTTCCCACTTATAGACAGGTGGCCAATATTTTTCATACGCCGTATGTGTGAAGACACGTGTTTTTGAGAGAGACGGCCCTGTACGGATCAGCGCACAGCGCACGAAAAGCATTAGGCACAGGCTGGAAACTTGCAGTGTGTTTTTTTTTAATACTCCGCGCACAACTATTGTAAAAAACTTCAGACACATGCGACAGTGTCTGCCTATTCGCTCACCTAATTGGACTTTATTTCAAATCACATCGCGAGGTGATTTGATGTAAAGTTTGAACATGTGTTGTTAGGACGCGAAAGTGGGTCGAAATGCGCTAAACAACAAATTGTATCGTGCTAGACGACAAACTACTGTACATATAAAGTTTCAGGGTAACGCAACTTCTACGGTGGTAACTTCTATTTTTTGGTATAACAACGGATTTTCTCGTTTTTTTCTAAGTTATGGAGGAAAACGACTGAAAGTAACTGTAACTTTAGCACATGCGAAAATACCCTAAGCCTTACATTGAATTTAGACGCACATTGAAACGAATCCTCTTTAAACTGAAGTACTGTAAGTCTTGTACGGAAATATTAAAACGCAAGAAACGAAATTTCGCTGTCAAGGTAAGAATGTCGATTCTAGTTTGTGTGTTTTTTTCATTTCATTTCAATTGATTTTTTTACGCCGGTTCGTTTATACGTTGTTGTTCAAATCGTGGGTTTTTTTCCTTTTATGCGATTGCTACGTATAACTCATGACTGTTGAAAAAATCGCAAAAAATCGCGATGTATTTTTTGTCCGGTAGAATGAACGGACAATTTGCGAAAACTGTACGGTGTTTTACGGTAAATGTACGGATTTGTACGAAAAAAGTACGGAATTTGACGAAAAGATATGTGGCACTACGTAGTACTTTGTGTTCTGTAAACTGAACATAAATTTTACGGGAAACGTACAGAATTGTACTAAAAATGTACAGACTATGACGAAAAGAGACCAAAACTGTACGGAAAATGTACAAACAGCGGTATATGTAAAATTATTTTTTGTTTACATGTACGGAATAGTCCAGACGAAAAATCATTAACGATTTTGAAATTTTTTCAAAACGTTCAATTCGTTTGTTACTTATAATTCGTCGCAATTGAATCGTTCGCACTAAACGGTGTGAACAACTATGGTTTTATATTGTTAATATAGTATACAAAGTATATTTCATTTTGTGCATTTTAAAATTTCTGTACAAGACTTATAGTACTTCAGTTCAAAGAGGTTTCGTTTCAATTTGCTTCTAAATTCAATGTAACACTTATACGACTAATTTCCAATTTTGCGGCTAAGCTAATATCCAACGTGCTCACACCGTGGAGCTCACGTAACGACAGAAAGTGACTGTTCGCAACACTTTTATTTACATGTGGTTACCGCAATTTTGTTGCCGTAAAATTTCACCGACCGTGTGAATTGCTAATTTTATTATGACGGTTGACGTTCGCAAGCGCGGCAAACGTCTAAGCGGTTGAAACAATATTTTGAAAGTCAAAGTTGTCGAACCGATTGACCGTCAAATTTAGATTCAACGGTACTTTACTTGTACGAAGCTGTACTTAAAACGTACATTTTTAGGCAAAATGACTTAAGTGACTGTGCGCAACCAAAACAGTCACTGCCATGACAATTCCCAATTTGTAGTTTGAAATTGAAAATCAAAATTTCGAAACGGAATCGCAAAAAGGCGCCGCAAACGTTAAAGGTCATCGATGTCAGAAAGAGCGTGCGAGGATATTTTGGTCGACCTGTATAAACCGTGGCGAAAGGCACATAGCGTGTACGACGTAGTCGATAATCATTGCATGTTTGTGGAAGGATACTTTTTTTACTTTTCACGTGTACCAATGGTACGCGACCCGTGTGAAGATACTCTCCTCGCCGATGAGAGTCTCTTCACATTGGACGATTTGCGCGATTGCTTCGCGAATCTAAAAAAGTGAAACATCCATCGGTCGATACTTACAGCTATAATATTGGAGCCATCCAGCTAACATGTTTCTTCATGTTTCGTCTGACAAAAAAAAAATGGTAAGAATCTGTACGAAATCGTATGGCGTCTAGTAAACAACCACACTTTTCCTCTAATGCAAGTTTTGTAGAAATTAATGGTTATTTTTAGTATTTTCTAGGTCTGAAATAAAAGGCAGAAAAAAAAGTCGAGGCAGTCTGCTTCTAACTCCTCTTTTCAACTCCCACACTTGTCGTAGTCACTGAAAGTTGAAGAGGAAGCTAAAGCCATGGCTGCCCATGTTGCTTAAGAGATAAAGAGACAGATGGAAGATTTTGATAGATTTAACAAAATATACATGACGGACCAAGGATTTGATCCTGGTACCTGCCGTTTGTCAAGTGTGAAATAGACGGTAGCTTTATCATATAGTCTAGGAACGGTGCTGAGACATATAGGGAAAGGCGCCGACAAAAGGCTTTCCATAAAAACGCCTACTTTTAAACTATGGTACATTCATTATCCAGCGTGTCGCGGCTCAATTTTTTTTGTAGATGGTGATTTACCTCTTCGAGGTACATCACCATTTACAAAAACTTTCGACGCGAATGCTTCGCGAAAAAACATCCAACGGTCATTGTTGCCTCCCAGACCTTTGGAGAATATTGGCAAGATTCTTTGTAATGTTGTTCGCGTATAAAAACAAAATAAGAGGTACGGTGTAGTACGGATGAGTCCGGATTTTTGTAAACAACCTCACTTTTCATCTGATGGAACGCCACCCTTATTCGTACAGAAAATGTCAAATAACAGTGTCGACATGCGAAAGCGAATGGCGTTGAATACCAAAAAGTGCTCTCAATGAGTTTTTCTTCGTAGTAATAGAGACTAGGGAATTTCGGGGAAATTGCGTGAACTTGTTCTCACATGTTGAAACGCCAACCGTGTGAGGCTGCGAGCCTATCCGCATGTCCCTTACTTACCGAATCATTCTCCTCCAGTCCTATGCACGGCGCACGAGATTAAACGATCACATTTTATTCATGATCCTCCCTAATTTGCCCTGAGACCTTATGAGCTGAATAGCTGATGCTTATCAAACTCTAGGACCAAGAAAATACTTCAAACTATTATAGTTTATGTTTTGACTTGAGTGGACGCAGAGAGTCCACGCGAATTGGGGTAGTTTAGCTGAAAAGTACGAATCAATGAATTAAATGAACAGGGCAAGTACAAATCAGTGAATTAAATGAACGAGCATTTTTCGCTGAAAAGTGCACTTCACATCTTGAACCATACTTTTCATGAAATTCCACCCACACAAAGCCGACAAATGTCCACGTGAAAACGACACTGTTATTGTGTATCACCGAAAGGCACCGACCTACGACGAGAGTCGTTTGAGGGTGAGTTTCCATTAGGGAAAATATGCCGTTGTTTACAGAAAACCGTAGTGTTTCGTACAGTGACGTACCAAAAAAAATAAAATGTCAGAAAAACAAGCCTACTGAATGAGGGATTTGATTCTCCACGTTTATGGGCGTAAACGTGGACCATCGGATGCATGATTGGATACGCCATCGTCTGACACTTTCAGCTCGCAACAAGTGACCCGGAGTAGGTCAATTCTTAGCGCCTGAACGGACAGCATTGCGCCTCGTGGAAAAGTGAAAAAATGTCCACGATGACCGCGCGACCAGGTGGGTACACGTCGCGTATGACATGTGCCTTCCGCCACGGAGGATGCGAGGCCACCGGAAGCCGCAAGAAAATATTTGACGGATGATATTGTTTCACGCTTCTGTAGCCATCCACTAACCATTCTGATATTTTCGTACGCTTTTACAAATCTTAAGTTTTGTCCGCACGTACAGATTCTATTCAATACGTGGTACAAGTCAATTTTTACCTTCATTGGTAAAACTATGTGGTCACAATTTGTTGACATAGATTCTGTAAAGATTACTAGAATCACATTCATAAATAACGTGGACCAATCAAAATGTGCTACGCGAAAAAAATGTCGGTAACTGACCCGACACAATGGAACGGTCGCTTCAGTAAACGAATTTTCACGTTTATTGAGACCGCTTCAGTAAACGAATTTTCACGTTTATTGAGACCGCCTAATGGAACAACGCTCTGAGTCGTCGATTTGCGATGCGTGACGCGACCGACGCTTGGCGCGCAGGCGATTGTGACTGCAAGCCTATATTTTACGGGCGACTATTCCTAGTAATCAGTTAATCACAATTACAAGCGAGACAGTACGAGGACGGAAAAGCTTTGAACGGTCAGGTTTGTGTGTCTACTATCTAGTGCGTGAAGCCTATCTACAACTCCTTGTTTGTCCATGCTATAGTTTACTTTCCGATTGAGTTTGTTATGAAATTTGCATACAAATCTCTACACAATTCAGGCTAGCGATTGGGTTAACTTGTTTTAAGAAACGAAACAATATGACATATGGTCAAAGGTGACGCTTTTGGGAGTAAAATAAAATATAAAAGATAACAAATCTGACATAAATTATGGTTTCTTTGTGTGAGAAGTAGGAATGTCAAAGCTATTGTACCTTTCAAAATTTTTTGAGATTGTTGCCCAACTGTTTTTTCTTTTGAAGACGCACTTACAAAACATTTTTTTACTGTAGAAAAAATAACCTCTTCTACTCCCTCACCCTCCCCCTCCCCTCCTTTCCTTCCCAAGTATCGTCTGTGCATTTGCAAAAAAGGTTGACAAGCAAGTGTTGGAAAATGGGCTCCTTTTCGACATGGATCGATTTTACCCAAATCACCTCAAAACATCAAACTCATGTTATTCTTCTGCTTAACTTCTCTCTAAGCGAATTGTCACCGGTTTCTGACGGAGATTCGAACCAACAAAACAAAATCCCAACGTTGAAAAATTCCAAGCGAACTAAAACGCAAGATCAGGTTTGCTTCTGACATTCATCACCAATACTTGAGTTCTCAAATTTCATTGTTTCCTTTTTTTGTTTTTGGTTTTTTCCAAGTTTCTCGAAAGTAAATGCAATGGCTATATACATACCTAAAGGCATCAAAGTTTAATTCATTTTTTTATCCGTTGTTGTCTGATTTTTGGGATTTCAACCAGAGTGCCCAAAACGCCACTTTCTCGTGCGATGTTCAAATTTCGACTCCATTTTCTCCTCCGAAAGCAGGAATTTTGGCAGAGCCCTACAAACCCACTAAATTTGGTGAGCTTTTTATAAAAATTTCTATTCAAGCTGTGTCCTTTTTTTTAGCTAAATTTGTTTTTTTGCTGTTTAGAGGGGGGATTTAGAGGAATGGGAGTGGGAGAGGATAGGGAAAGGAGAGGTCAGGAGTTCACATTCAATTACGTTTTATATTTTCATTTTTTTGGCAGTTTTATCATACACCTGTGAAGGTGAAAATGCAAAAAATGTTAACCTTTCGTTGTTTTCCGAAAGTTCGGAGAATGAAACAACCACCAGTGGTGACTTTTCTTTCACATACAAAATTCCCGGTCAGGGTCAGTTAAAAGTTTTGGCCTGCCCGGAGGAATTTGCTACTAGGGCTGGTTGCAAAGATCCAAGCAATACACAGGTGAGTGGTACTTTAAAATACTCTTTGTGCGTAAAAAAATGTACATCTAAAAAAAAAAAAAAACTGGTTAGAAACATGGATTACAGTGAATTTGAGTTTACGAGGACTTTTATGGCTAATATAGTTCTATTGAAGCAAACAAATTGCAAACATGTTTCCTAACCAATACGGAAGTTCTATTCAGCATTTAAATCCGTTCATTTGCTATCTTTATTTTTTATCACATTTTCTGTCCAGCCTGTCTTTTTTTGGTAGATAGTGCTAACAATGTAGTAGCTTAAACTGGAGAAACACTGGAAAAACAAGGGGTTAACAGAGTATTTTAATCCAGAGAAACCACTGGTCAAAGTAATAAAGAAATGAAAAGAAAAACCTGACGGAACATGAACTAGAGTGGATGCAGGAGTTCTTATTTCCAGTGGCGGTGACTTACGTTCGGAGGGAAATCCGGAACATGTCGAGCGAAGAGAGACTTTCAGTTCGCAATAAGTGACCCGAGTAGGTCAATTCTCAGCGCCTGAACGAATTGCATCGTGCCTCGTGGAAAAGTGAACAAATATCTACGATGACCGCGCGACCAGGTGGGTACACGTGCACATGACATGTGCCTTCCGCCAGGGAGGATTCGAGGCCACCGGAAGCCGCAAGAAAATCTTTGACGGAGGATATTGTTTCACGCGTCTGTCGCCATCCACTAACCATTCTGACATTTTCGTACGTTTTTACAAATCCTAAGTTTCGTCCGCCCGTACAAATTTTATTCAATACGTCGTACGAGTCACTTTTTACCTTCGTTGATAAAAATGTGTGGTCGCAACTTGCTTTCAAAGATTCTGTAAAGATTACCAGAATGACGTTCATCTACGACGTGGCCCAATAAAACTGTGCTACGCAAATAAAATGTCGGTTACTGACCCGACACAATGGAACGGTCGCTTCAGTAAACGAATTTTCGACGTTTACTGAGACCGCCTAATGGAACAACGCTCTAATCAACAACTAACACCTGACGCTATCGTACTGCACTACAAAATGAAAAGGTATCGGAATTGTACATCATTGTACTCACGGTACTTTCAAAACCCTAATTTTCGCTACCCGTAATTTAAGTGACGAAACACTAAATTTTAGTGCGCTAAAAAACAAAACAATGTGTTTCAAATATTTTCAGTTTCGACGCCGTACACCTAATGTTGGTTTCACTTAGTCATCGTCAGTCGCGACAGTCCACCCGATTGTTGTTCAGAAGTACGGTCCACCTGGGCGCGTACAGTTGTGCTTAGTCACCTGTAGTCCCCGCACGAATCTCGTCTGTTGAATCGATTCGTTACCAACGGTACTCGTTATTTCGTACAGGTAATTGTTCCCAAATGCGCGCTTTTAAATCCGCCCGTCCGATCCTGTGATTCCGCTCGTTCGATAATCAACGCGTGTACGTTGTTGTCGGCACTCATCCGGGATATCTGCTCAAGCCTTAGATACCGACGCGTGTCCCTGTAGACGTACAACAAACTCTGCTACTGCAACACTAATAAAGGTAAGTATTACAATTTGACTTAGACAAAAATATTTTAAGTCCTAAAATCCTCCTCACACTAATATCTGCTAAGATCAAAGCTTTAATTTCAACAGTTTTATCATACACGTGTGAAGTTGAAAATGCAAAAAATGTTAACCTATCGTTGTTTTCCGAAAGTTTTGAGAATGAAACAGCCACCGGTGATGACTTTTCTTTCACATACAAAATTCCCGGTCAGGGTCAGATGAAAGTTTTGGCCTGCCTGGAGGACTTTGCTAGCCAGGACGGCTGCAAATATCCAAATAGCACACATGTTAGTTTAAAATATTACTTCTGCATGGAAACTTGCATAATTTGGAAGGACAAACATTGATTAGAAATACGGATAAGAGCTGATTCAAAATATATTTTTCCTCGTGTAAGGAGTATTTCTTCAAGAGTTCATTTATGGTTGGTGAATTCTAGAAGTAACATTCAAAATTGAGCTTTGAAGATCATTAATTTGTTAATATTATTTTGAACACTTTCCTTTGTATGTAATGCTGGTAATTTTAAAAGCTAAAAATGCTGAAATATTGAAAAGACAGAGCTGTATAATCCAGAGAGAGTATTGGTCGAAGAAGTTAAAAAACGAAAAGAAAAACGTGACATGAGTGGATGCAAGAGTTCTTGTTTCCAGTGGCGGTGACTTACATTCGGAGGGAAATCCGGAACATGTCGAACGAAGAGAGAGGACGATATTTTGATGCCATCAAAACACTTAAAAACTATTCCACCGAAGAAGGACAAACGGAGGATTGTCAAACTGTCTTCTCTCTCGCTCTCTATTATGGTGGGACTTATCGATATCAAGGTGTAATCGACGGTTGTGTAATATGTGACAGAACGTGTACGAGTATCGACCAATCACCAGAAGAGTGCGGTTTGTTACGATTCATTCAAAGAATCGTACGCACGCAGAATCAATTTGATTTCGCGAAAGAAAAACTATACTTTCTAGAATTTACCGAAAGTACTCAAACGTACGTTTCGATATAGTTCTATATGTTCCGCGAAACATTTGTCGTTTCGTTTCTCGTCTAAAACTTTCGTACGTCTAGTTTAGTGCGATAGTGCTTCTAGTTTTGTCTAGTACTTTCGTCTTAGCTTGTCGTTTTGCAATGTTTCAGTCATTAGTGAAATTTAGAGTGTTCTAGTCTAATCTACGGACAGGTGGCAGATTTCTAGAGGCTTCTTGGCGGCGCATGCTCACACGTGTCACTCCATGGCAGGTATTGTATTTAAGGGACACCATAAATGTGTGTTAATCAATTAAGTAAGGAATACAAAGAGTAGAGACAAGGAGATAGAAGAGCAGAATTTGTAATTTCGGTTTTTTATTGATATGATAAATTTTTGAAATGTCTCTTCAATGTTGATTTAATGTTTTACATTTTTAATGCTTCTGCTGCTATAATTGTTTGTAAGTGAGCTCAGAATTTTTGTTGATCCTTTCAATATAAATGTAATGGGAGAAGATGTCATTTAATGTGAAAATCACGTAGTCATGGCCATTGCTCTTAATGTTAGTTATTATTATAAAAAAAAAAAATATGGACGTCAAAAATATGACAAAGAAATTCCGGAAACTGGGGCCTAAAGGTTGTTACTTTGCTTCCTTCCCACATGTATGTCGTCCAGTACTATTGGTAATATACTGTCATCTGAATGGCGGGAAGGGAAAAAAGGGAGATGATAGTACGAACATCAAAATAAAACTTAGCAAAGCTAAATTCAGCCTGTATTATATTTAACAAATTGATGATTAGCACTGTTTAGAATATTGTATCTTATTTGCTCACAAATCACAAATGGTGTGAAACTGTGCGTGTTGTTCTCAGTGTGGGAAAACGTGCATGATGTCATGTAGTTATGGTTGGTAGTATTGGATTGGCACGTGGGTGCAGGTTCAATAGGGGGTGTAATATGGTACGATCACACTCAAAACCGTCGGTATAAAAATGGGTAAAGACCCATTAGGCTCAACATCGAGCTGGTGGCGTAGTGGTTAGCGCGTTCATGGCAAGAGAGAGGTTTTGGGTTCGAGCCCTTTGGCCGGCTAAATTTTCCCTAATACGGGACACCGAATCCGGATTTTGCGGAAATCCAATATGATATCAGGCAATGGGATTGCGGATGGATTGACCGACCTCTTGGTGAGGGGGATATTGGATTAGCAGATGGAAGCCGGTTCAATAAAGGGTGTAATGGGGTACGACGAGACTCAAAGTCGCCCGAAAGAAATGGGTAAGGACCCGCCAAGCTCAACATCGAGTTGGTGGTGCAATGGTTGACGCTTTCACAGTTGAAAGGTCGAATCCTGGATTCTGCAGAAATCCAACAGGTAGCATGTTATCTATCAATAGTGGCTAAGCTTGCCTCTTGGAAGAAACCACTTAGGGTAAAGCTTAGATGTGAAATCCTCAATATGGACTCGACATTGAGCACCGACAAGTAATTTGACATAGTGACGGATGGTAAGAAACAAAAAACAAGTTTTTAGCTGGGGGTGCACAAAGCTAAGCCTTCGGGGAGTGTTGATATAGAAGATCATCGCCAGTTGTAGTGCGGGCGTGAAAGTGGATACATGGAAAAAACGTAGATATTACAATTAGGGAGAAAACACCAACGAAGGTTTTTAGTTTGATTCAAGAATATCCAGAGTCATTGGCAAAGGTCCACAAAGCAATATTGGATTTAGATAACAAGTAGAATTGCAACAAACATCGTGAAGGAGTACAGTAATGTGTTGTTACTACTATTAATGTTGTTCTCGCCACTCAAAAATATATTTTCTCAGTGCACACTTAATGAATTGTTAATAGGACGGTGGCAATTGAAATTTGAGATTGTCACCTTTTATTGGTGGTTTCTAACCGAAAATTGGACAAGGACGGAAAACATATGCTTCCAAAGATTCTTTGCCTCTACAGCTGGTAAAACATCATTCGTATAAAGAGGATTTTATCATCAAAACCGCGATGGTTAAACCATCATACTAAAAAACATGATTGAAATGAAAAAAAATTAACTACCATTAAAGGCTACAAATACAACCAAAAGTATAAACATAAACTACAAAAGCTAAGCACACTAACAACAAGACATTGGAAACCAAAAAAACAAATACAAATACAATAACTAAAGTAAAAGAGCACTTAAAAGCACACTATACAGGAACACTAAAAGAGAAAATGGGTCGTTGACCCAAAACCTTGAACGAGTCCACACTAAAGGTCAAACCACAAATGGGACCAACAAATTCCATATCGGCGATAACTTAGAAAAATATATAGTATGCGTACAATAGTACTTATAACATACTGTATTATTTTATTGATTTTATATAGCGTGGCATGCCACGTATAAAAATCTGTTCTGTTACAGTTTAACTGCAATTTATTACAGTAAACGCTGCGCATAAACGTTGGCCGGTTAACTGAACAAAAATTTTACGGCGACGTACGGAAATTTACTAAAAAACTGGTGAACATGGAACTGGAAAAGGACGGCTGACACAAAAGTACAACGGACGCAAAATAACATTCTGCGCGCCGCCGGAATCGAACGGACGACTTGGAATGAGAAAACACGAACGGACGGGCCAGCGTGAGCGCCGGCATCCCGGAATGGCTCTTTTGGCAGCTTTTGCCAAAAAAGCCGACAGATTGACACGTGGCAGGTCCCTAGTGGATTTCAAGGAATTAAGGGACAAAGCCATGGCGTCGGATGTGAAAGGTACATCGTTTTTACTGGATCCGTATCAAAATCGTACAGATTTCATGGCGGCTACAGTACTTTCTATGCTTGTACACGTCCGGAGAATATGACGTACAGTTGAGTGTACATACCGTACATTTATCTGTACGGTCCGTACAGTTATCGCCGATAATTATCGTTATCGGCTACTTATCGGCGATAAGACCGATGTCGATATATTGTACCAATATATCGATTATCGGATACCCGAAAAAAGGCCCATATCGGTTATCGGCAAATCCTTACCGATACACAACACTAGAAATTACAATAAGATCTAAATAGTGTGGTGTACGGTCGATTTTAGACCGTACATATATGTACCTTTTCATGTGAAAAAATTACAAAAAAATGAATTAAATCAGACGCGCACGCATAAGAACGTGCGCTCAAAAAACGGGATTAGTCTGACACTTAAACTACTCTGACATGTACGGATATTTAAATTTCACGACGACGTACGATTTCTAATATTTTGTACGAATACATATATTAATGTATATAATGGTACAACGAATATTCCATTTTTCCTGTTCCCAAATTAGCATAATGCCGAAATTAGAATACACCTTTTTAAAAAAAAAAAATCAAGTTTTTAATTAGCATCAATTACGGTAAATTTTCTTCAACACTATTTAAACTTTGACACTAATAACGATTCGCGGTGTAGTTGGGCCTCTGCCCACCTTTTGTAATCACTCCGAATGTTCTAAAATCCGTACGGGGCTTATATTAAAAACATACGTATTTTTCAAAGGCGCAGGTATTCGTATTTTTTGTTGGTCACACTATTTAAGATTCGTAAATTCTGTTTAGTGTTTACGCTTACGTTTTGTCCCTAAGAGTCCACTCTATCAGGTACTCCTTGTTACGGACATTCTACATGGTACGGCGATGCTTCGCGATTTCTTTTCACACTGTGCCTTTTCTTCGTACGGTCGATCTATGTGTTATTGCTCTCGGTCGCAGTTACACATTCAGGGTTCCATCCGTACGAGATTACAGTACCTAAAGCGTACGGCAATGTCGTCGGAGAGCAGGTACAGGTGCCGTGAGTATAAAATACGCACCTAAAAGACAGACTTTACACCGTGTATCGCTATTAGCTTATTAGTTGTTAATATTTTTTTGCCACTTAAAACATCTTTTCTCCGTACACACTTGTCCAATTTTCAGTTTGAGAGCGCCACTCGGAAGCTGAGAACCTTACCTTTCAATTGCCACCATCAGATCCACAATCTTGCAAATGTGTGCGGAGAAAAGATGTATTAAGCGGCAAAATAAACATTAACACTAATAGCGATACACGGTGTACCTTCACTACTTTACTAATACATTTTTCAACATAGATAAGAACACTAATTTTCAAGGCCGATAACTTTCTCGTCTCTTGGCCAATCTGTGTGAGATTTTGCAGGCCTCTAGTGTTGACCTGAAAATTTCATGCTGTCAATTTTCAGATTATAATATCAGGTTTTGTATGAGTTGTGAGGCTAAAAGTTTTGGCTATGGAAAGTGTCAATCTAGGGTGAGCTTAAGTGTTGTATCCCCTCACATCATGGATGATGCATATCAACAATTTGAGTAAAAAATTGCATCCCAGTTTCCTAAACATTTTAATCCTATCCTGGTTTATAAATAAAGATAAATTGAGAATGAGTTTGTAATCTGGACATCGACGGTCCAAAAATTATTGAAAGTGTCAAATTCTCTCTTAAAGCTTATGTCTAAATTCACATCCTTAAAATCCTAAACGCTACTATAGAAGTACATGTCCTTTATTGTACTTTATTATTTACGCTATAACCCTCTTAGTGGAATGTACAATACCTTTTTTAGTATAGAACGATACTTAGTGGAATGTACATACTTCTTGTAGTGTAGACATGATTCTCAGTGGAATCGCCAGTCAATTGAATTAGTCAATTGAATTCTTTTGACGTGACTAGTTCTACCCACATTAGTTACGTCTTGTCCTAGATCTAACTCGAACCGACGTTTCATTTCGTGGTTCTATAAAAGTCACTTGTCTTACATGTATTTTTCATCAATTACGAAAAGGACATCTTGACGACAAAACTTCCTGCCTACTTTCCTTTGTTTTGTCATCTATTTATTTTCTGTCTTTTCTTTACTTTTGGCCTTTGATGGCCTCTCCTTCTATAAAAATCACCTTCACCTCCTTCGTCTCCTTCACCGAAAAAGTTATCTTAATGAAGATACACCATGTATCGCTATTAATGTTAATAAATTTATAGCCACTTAAAACATTTTTTCTCTGTTTACATTTGTCCGATTTTCAATTTGAGACCGCCAATGGGAAGCTGAGAATCTTACTTTTCAATCGTGACGGTTAGATCCACAATCAGACAAGTGTGTACGGAGAAAAGATGTTTTAAGTGGCAAAAAAAGCATTAACACTAATAACGATTCATCCTGTAGCTTGAGAATGGGTTAGGAATCTAGACATTCGGAGTGAGATTTTGGACAGTAGATAGAATTGATAACAAACTGCCCAGTTGCAAAAAAAAAAAAAAAAATCACCTTTACCTCCTTCCTCTCTATATACTAACAAGTTATTCTCGATTTGGGGATTTTTAAAAAGCAATTTTTTGGCATTTCATGGATGTTTCATACACTTGCGTCTAAAATATTACGCACTAATACACTAAAAGATTTGAACTAATATCAATGCCTCCTTTTTTTGTCAAATTTTTGGATCCACACTAAAAAGGGTTTTATCACTGGTGAACTCAAATAATATATCAAAAGAGAGAGGAACTTAGAGAAAAGGTATACCAGTACGAATGCTTGGGGAGAGGGAGGAATGGGGGAATTCTACACTAAATTTGACTGTGATGTAACCTCCGGAGGGAGTGAGGAAGTGGGGATTTAGTAGTATTTCTGGTTTCAATTTATAAGAGGGATTGTATGACAAAATCGGAATTGTACGGATTGGTAAGACTAATTTTGAGCTAATTTGAGATTAATTTCAAAGTATTTTCGGACTTCAGTAAAATTTTCTTAGTTACAATGAACAAAAAATGGACCAATTTTGGCGAAATAATTGAGTAGGTAATGTGAAATTGAACCTGATGATGATGATGATAAAGTACAAAATGTACGAACTTTCATTATGAAATTTTAAATTTTAGTGTATTTGAAACAAGCATAAAAGACAAAATAGGAATACATTGTCTCTCTCTGTCTCTCTCTCTCTCTCTTTCGGTGTAGATAAAGCTATAGAATTAAATTTCTACCACCATTGTTCTCCTCTGGGAATGTTAATTGTCATCAAATTGAAAAACCAAAGAATGGAAAAAAAAATGTGAATGTGAATCCATCCAATCAAACAAGAGCACGCCTTTTTAATCCAGGTTGTGCAATCGACAAAAATAAATAAACAAACAAATAAATAAATAAGTGAATAAACAAACAAATAAAATAATAATAATAATAAATTAAATAAATGAATAAATAAATGATTCCGTTTCTTCCTTTTACATTTCAATTCTAAAAATTTCTCCCACAATTTTGTTAAATTTTCCAAAAAGAAAAAAGAAAAAAGAAAAAATCCCATTTCCAGCTTCGTTATACCTCAAATCCTCTCCACCTTCTTCCCTCCCCCCCCCCCCCCCCCCCCTCTCCTCCCCCCTCTCCTCTCTCTATCCCTCTCTCCCTCCGCCCTCGACCTGATTCAATCTCAGCCTCTTCTCCCCTTCCCTCCCTCCCCTTCCTCCCCCTCTCCCTCCCTCTCCTCTCCTCTCCTCTCCCTCCACCCCCTACCTGACTCATTCTGAGCCTCTTTTGGGGGGAGAGCGTAACGCCTCTCAGCATCTCCGTCACTCCCTCCGCCTCCCTCCCCCCCCCCATGGGGTCCTCCTTCCTCTTATGAAACGACGCCCGCAAATCCCGGAGCCACTGCTGCCGACACGTGGCATCCGGCGGACACGCCATGGTCCTATTTGTCGCTATATGCCCGAAAACGACAAAAAGAGGAGGGAGATAGGCTGGAAAGGGAGGGAGAGAGGGAGAAAAGAGGGATGCGCGTGCCCTTGTGGTTACAGGGGGGGGGAGGGATAGAGAGGGAGAGAAAGAGAGACAGAGAGGGAGAGAGAAAGAGAGGAAGGGAGAGAGAGGGAGAGAGAGGGAGAGAGAGGGAGAGAGAAAAGTGGAGGTGAGTCAGAGAGGGAAAGAGAGAGAGAGAGAGAGAGAGGGAGAAAAGTACAAAAAAGCCACCCTGTCCCAAATTATGATTCGCCGGATTCTGCTGCTGAGGGCCGGAAACGGAAGAACGTGTGATGACGTCATTTCCAGGATCATATGACGTCACTTTATATGTGACGTGACAGGTATGGTGTCGTGACAGGTTTACGGAGAATGACATTTCATGTCGTGACGTGACATCTCGAGGAGTCGCGATTTTAAGGGTGATTCCGTACATACGACGCTGTACTTTCTGGCGAGCTAGGTACGGATTTTGGAACGTTCGGGACATGGAACGGCCGGGACGAAAAGCTGGCTGGTTTTTTGGCGGTTTGTGAGGGCGTACGAACGGCAGGTACTGTGGAATGAGATGAAGAGACGAAGATCTGCCACGTGGAGGTAGATGTACGGACACAATGTCGCGGAATATGGAGCGGCGGAAGGGCTCCGCACGTGGGATTTTGGGCGGGTTGGCGAAGCGTGCGGTCTAAGAGTGTAAAAGATGACTGTACGAAATCTGTACGGAATGAGTGCTACACCTTGAATCGTTATTAGACTATAGAAATTATTAGAGTAAAGAAAAAATTAGCGTCATTCATTCTAATATAGTGCCAGGAGACGTGGCAGTTTATGGTCCACTTCCTTAAATAGTATAATTTATTATATTTGAGGTATCAATGTCAAAATTTTGGGGTGCCGATATAGCGTACATAAGGCTAATAAGTAATAACGATTCACGGTGTACAGTACAGGTCTAAAATGTGGTATTTATTAAACGAAATTATAATACGAGCTATATACGAAACTACTGTAGTGAAAACGGGAAAGATTAGACACACTTAAATGATGACGTCACATCTACGCTTTAATAGTCACAAATTACAGTAATTCACGCAGAATTGGCTTAATTTGCGTCATTATGGCAATATAAAGACAAATCATTGTTTTTGTGGAATCTTCGATCACTGTAGATCGTACGCTGACAAGCCACTCTATTTAAAATTTTACGATCTCGTCCGTCCATTTATTTCAAATCGGCGTCTGCGTTTTCTTTAATTTAACTCCATATTTTATCCCAAAAATATTTAAAATATAATTGCCACTAGATTCGATAATTGAATTCTCATTTCTGTTGGTAACCTCAGATATACAGTACTGTACTTTTCGACCTCGCATTTAATATTTTCATAAAGTAAAATACTGTTCTATTATTACTGTATTTTGTTTTGTTTCGTACGAGTTTGACCTTTTTTACTAAATTTACTGCGTATTTAATGCGTACAGACAACCCGAGTGGTTGAACGTAGGTGTCACACGTGCGAACATGGGGGGATCGTGCGCAAATCTGCGAGTTTTACCGGGTGCGGTATTGAGAGTTTTGGGGACTTCCGACCTTTTGGGGTCCGCGGGGCTCAGAAAATAAATGTTGGATACGTACGGCGGTAGGACGTCGGCTGAGCGACTGGTGCGGCTACCGTCAACTTATTCGGAATCTACGTTAACGAATAAAATTATGCCACGTGACATCAATTTATGACCTTCACCACGTGGAATATGTGTATTCAGTTCTGACCCTCAATTTTGGAGGTTTTAGAAAGATCTGACGGTTTAAAAAATTCGCCAGAAAGTTCCAGACGTTTATATTGTAACGGTAAAGGATGGAAATTAGGGCACATGGGCGGGGTCTCGGTTTCGGATACGACAAAAGATTCTTCTAGGGAGTTGTTGTTGAAACCGTACACGTGCATATTTTGTGTCCACGTGCAGACAAAAACCTGGATTCGGAAAGTGCTTTCTGTCTACGTGACGCCAAATTCTTGGAATCACGAGACAGGATTATTCCCGTCGTCTTCCGTAGCCGTACGATCTCCTGACGTACGCCTGAATTAAAGCGTTCTCATTGGCTAGCTTGTAAGGACCGTAAATTCATCGGAATTGTCGATCTAATAAAAAACCCTAAGAACGAGTATCTTTCAGCCGTACGATTCATTCTTTGACCTAAACATCCATTTCTTGATCGCGTCAACGATTTCAAATTCCTGGATGCCAGCGCACAAGCTTTCTTTTTGTGCCACGTCATCACCGTGGCGGAATCCATATGGCAACAGTCTCCCGTTACAAATTTTATTGCATGTTTCAGCTGTTTCCATCTGGAGCCATTTTCAGATTTTTGGATTTTTCTTAAAAGATTAAAATGTTAAGAACGATTTGAATGGCTGGCATAGTACCAGGGTGTTCTTCCGTACTTTTTGGCATTTTTTATTCGTCGATTCTCCAGATATTTATTTTTTGTGGTCGTCGGAATGTTGTGATCCGGCGTTTAAAGGATCTGGTATTTAAACGGGAAACGGACGAATAAACGTGGATATAACGTTTTCCTACTTTGATCTTCGTTTTTTCGTTTTTTTCATACAAGTATCCATGCTAGAGGTATAGTACGGACATAAGGGAAATCTTAGATAGATTTTACATAAAATATAAGAAAGATAATAAAGAGAAAAATACCGAAGAAAAAATGGAAATACAAGAGAAAACAAAGAAGAAAATTTTGAAAAGATATAATGCTGTTTTTTTTATTTATTTTTATGTTCTTCTTGAGGTCAAATTATTAAAAATAGAAAAACGTAGGTGAAGACAACTTAGCAAGTGTATAAACGTTTATACAGTGTTCTCCCGTTTAAAATCTCGGTACTTGATGTTTAGACGCAGTACACGCCCTTTTTCCTTGCTAGTTTCTAAGGTTTTTTCTGACGGTTTGGTCCAACAAATGTACAATTCCAAAAATTGTCGTTTCTGTAAATAATTAGAAAAAAATAGTGTTCGAATTATTCACAAAATGCAGCTATAAAATACAATAAATTCAGCTTTTAAATTTTAATGCGTTCAATTCCTCCTCCTAGGGTTTCCACGAGTTCTCCGCGAGGGTGAACCTCCATCAGGCGAAAAGCGTTGATGTCCAATTCGTACGGATTTCAACTTTTTTACGAAAACTACGTAGTATTCGTCTTTTTCATATATCTCGTAAAATTCGAGTAAATTTCACTGTACGGCCATGTACAGAAACGTACGGAAAGCGTCATCTTAGAAAATCCTTAAAAATCTTAAAAAGTACGAATATTTAACAGAAATGTACGAAATTGTATGGAAGTGTACCCTAAAAAAACCTAATAGTACGGAATATCTACGGTAGCTGTACTGAAATATAAATAAGCGTACGGCGATGTACCTTGGAAACCCTAAAAAATCCCCTAAAATAACCCTAAAAGGTACGAACATAGACGGACACTGTACGTAAATGTAAAAATAATGTACGGGTACATAGTAAGGTACGCATTTTATTTACTTTTCATCATCGTTTGATGCGTACCGTACGTAGTATTTGTTAGCTTATACCGTGCGTAATATGCGCACGGGACATCTATGGCGAAAAGTGGGGTTCATTATTGGAAAAGGTGCATTTACGTACAGATCCAGCTCATTTTCGTAACAGGGCCGTACTTTTTGTTTTTTTTAAATGGTTACTGGAGATTCGTCAAGATTCTCCAAACTTTTGGGCGACAACGTTGACCGTCCGATTATTTCGAAGCAAACAGTCAATTCGTCTAATGATTATCTAGTCTCCTCAGGGAGGAGACTAGCCAATCACCAGACGTGTAAATGTTTACGCGTTGAAAGGTCACGTATGAACCGATCGCCTTCGGACAAGAATCAAATCCAACGGAAACCACCAAAAAAAATATTTGTTGAAGAATGTGCCGTGACGCCTCCTCCACGATCCGACATCCGAAATTTGCGGCGCCACGATGAAACACGAACGACAAAAGAACTAAAAAAAAAACAAAACATGAACATACAAATTGTACATTCACGTAATCTAAATTACGGTTGCATGTACGGATACAAGTTCAGATATAGTGCTTTTGGAATCTTTGACTGCTCGCCGTCAGAACATGAACCTACGTGCATCCAATCGAAAGAATGCACGTACGTGATAAATTCCATTGCTGACACGACCTAATGGAGAAGTGAGCGACGTATTACTGCCAATAAACATTACCGGATTATTACTGTCGGCGCCTGATGGAGAAGCAGCCTAAATAAAGAACCGGAGCCATAAACAATATATTAAATTAGGGTGTGTCCCCATGTGCATAAGTAAGGGTTTTTTCCTGTCGTTTTGCTGTAAAACTTAGCGCCGTACTGCCTAAGTTGCAACCGTACGAAGGAATCACAAATTTGTAGAGTACAATTTGCGTC
>JBBHKE010000556.1:141634-171468 GCA_037447655.1 Zygnema cylindricum | reverse complement strand
ATTCACATGTCCTAAACGTTTATGCCATAAATCACAATCACTGATTACACTTGAGTACATAACATCATTGTCATTATCATTTGCAAGACTCAACCGATACAAATTGTTTCCTCCAGCAAATCCCTCTAAAGCTATTTTCCAATTCTTACTACCTGTTTTCTTTCTATCCTCAGATATAGTTTTAAAAACTCTCTTTTCTACCACTGACGTAGAGAAAAAGTTTCTTTTAAAAGCTGGGACATGCAACACATCTTCCAATACCGTTTTCTCAAGTTTTCCATCTACATTCAACATAAGTGACACCCTCTCCTTTGCTTTTGACTCAACAAACGTATCATCACTAAAATTAATTTTGAAGGGTGAAATAGATTGAATACTCTCAAATAGATGACGATTTCGGCATATGTGGGCAGATGCGCCGGAGTCCATAATCCATTCGTCTTCCTCCACGCCTTACGTTGCTTGTGCCATCGTAAAGTATTTCTTTTCACTTTTGTTGGGAATTGTGCTCACGTCCTCCTCCTTACGTTCGTTGAAGAGAGCAGTTGGTAGACCACCTTATTAAGAAGGAACCTGACTTTTGTCTTTTCCAGAGGGAAAATTTCCTGTGGCTTTCGCTCTCTTGTATCGATTACACATTCTGAACACATGCCCTTTTTTATCACAGTAATAGCATGTCAAAGGTGATCTTCTAGGACCACTACCTCTACCACTACCACAACCAATCTTAGAATCCGAAATCAGGCTAGCTAGTGCCTGAACAAACTTACTACTACCTCATTGTGACATTTAGTTTGCTTCTTAACTCAAAATAAGTTTAATTGCTAATGCTATGTTCCATTGACGCTGTGGAAAAGCCCTAAGCCTATCCATGGCTCCCTTATATTCATCGGGCAAAGTTCTCATCAACAACATAGCCTGTTGAAGTGGTGAAAAGTCCCCACCTGCACTAGTACTCTGAAGAAACAACCTTTTCATAGCATGACAATGATCTGACATACTACCTCCAGAATACTAAAATTCAAAAATCTGAGTGGCTATGTTATTCTGAACCGTAACATCTAGCTGAACATACATAGCACGTACACCAAACCAAACTTCAGATGCTTTCTTCATCTCAAGATAGGACATTACCAAACCTTTTGTCAAAGACTGCTTCAAGATGTTGAGGTAGTGGAGATTTTTGTTACTCCAATCCGGCGCAGTCACATCCGCTATTCTTTCGACAATGGGTGACAAGTCCCTCTCATCGAAATATGAGCTCAACATATCTTCCTAATATAAGTAGTCAGTTCCGTCAAAAATAGGCAATTTGGGCAGTGGGCCCATAACCTCTTGAAGGTTATAGGCATTTAGACTCGGCTGTGATCCACTCCCACTAGGAGTCACACTTGCACCGGTCAAGATATTCGTCCTTGGAGGAGCAGGTAGAGCACTAGGGCTAATAAGAGCACTTGCAAGAGGAGTTGAGTCATTATCATACATGTTAGCGGAAGCAAACCCAAAAGGAAATTCCTAGAAGACTATATCTATAGTGTAAGATATGTTACTCCAAATGAAAGAGGTCTTTCAACCAAACAAACATGTACAAAAAACAAATCAAAATATATAGAGCATAAAACACATTAAACTGCACTCAATGCTCTCATTTCCTTAGCTCTTGTTTAGAATGTACATTCTGTGTTGAATTGATCAATCCTTTTTGTAATAAATACTCAAAAGAACTAGAAAACATCTAAAAGATCTAGAAAACATCTAAAACGTATGTACATGGTTCACCTAAATATCTACTGACAAAAATCGAAGTACTTGGACCAAAATTGTCAAGTAACAATAGGTAGACCCAAAAAATCCGGGAGGTAAGTTTCACGTCTACGTTCATCGGTGGCCGTACACACAAATTTACTTAACGATAACTATCCAAGTAGATACTAAAAAAATCCACACTAAATATAGCTAATATTGAATAGTTAGTGGTCCAAAAATATTCTAAGTCCTAGACTCTTATTCCTAAGACTTACTAAAGCTTACTTTTCAATCGTAACAATTCCTATTATCGCTAAAAGTTTGTGTAATTTAGATAACAATTTATGTTATAATTAACAATTTGCGTAAGTTAGGTAACAATTCATGTTAGCGCTAACAGTTTGTGTACTTTAGGTAATAATAATTTCTTTTATTGCTAACTGTTTTTGTAATTTAGGTAACAATTCATGTTATCGCTAACAGTTTGTGAAATTTAGGTAACAATTCTTGTTTTTGTTAAGTGTTTGTGTAATTCAGGTAACAATTCTTGTTTTTGCTAACAATTTGTGTAATTTAGGTAATGATTCTTGTTATCGCTAATAGTTTGTGTAAGTTAGGTAACCATTCTTGTAAGCGCTAACAGTTTGAGTTAGTTAGGTAACAATTCTTGTTAGAACAAACAGTTTGTGTAGTTTAGATAACAATTCTTGTTATCGTTAACAATTTGCGTAAGTTAGGTAACAATTCCTGTTAGTGCAAACAGTTTGTGTAAGTGAGATAACAATTCCAATTATCGGTAACACTTTGTGTAAGTTAGGTAACCATTATTGTTAACGCTAACAGTTTGTGTAATTTAGATAACAATTCCTGTTATCGCTAACATTTTGTGTAATTTAGGTAACAATTCTTGTTATCGCTTACAATTTGTGTAAGTTAGGTAACTATTCTTTTAGCTCTAACAATTTGTGTAAGTTAGGTAATAATTTGTGTTTGCCCAAACATTTTGTATAATTTAGATAACAATTCCTGTTATCGCTAACAGTTTGTGTAAGTTAGAAAACAATTCCTGTTAGCGATTAACATTTTGTGTAAGTTAGGTAATAATTCCTGTTCTCGCTAAATGTTTGTGTAAGTTAGGTAACGATCATTGTTAGCGTTAACAGTTTGTGTAATTTAGATAACAATTCCTGTTATCGCTAACTGTTTGTGTAGTTTAGGTCACAAATCTTGTTAATGCTAATAGTTTGTGTAAGTTAGGTAAAAATTGCAGTTATCGCTAACAATTTGTGTAAGTTGGGTAACCATTATTCTTAGCCCTAATAGTTTGTGTGAGTTAGGAAACAATTCCTGTTAGCGCAAACAGTTTGTGTAATTTAGATAACAATTCCTGTTATCCCTAACAGTTTGCGGAAGTTAGGTAATAATTTCTGTTAGCGCAAAAAGTTTGTGTAATTTAGATTACAATTCATGTTATAGCTAACAGTTTGCGCAAGTTAGGTAATAATTTTTGTTAACGCAAACAGTTTGTGTAATTTAGATAACAATTTACGTTAACGCTATCAGTTTATGTAAGTTAGATAACAATTCCTGTAAGCGCTAACATTTTGTGTAAGTTAGGTAATAATTCTTATTATCGCTAACAATTTGTGTAAGTTAGGTAATAATTCTTATTATCGCTAACAATTTGTGTAAGTTAGGTAACCATTATTTTTAGAGCTAATTGTTTGTGCAATTTAGATAACAATTAATGTTAGCGCTAACAGTTTGTGTAAGGTAGGTTACAATTATTGTTAGCCCTATCAGTTTGTGTAAGTTAGGTATGTTGTTTTACAACCACTAGTGCAGGTGGAGGAGCAGAAGTAGTAGTAGAAGTAGACATGATACACTCTCAAAAGCTATCAAGAATCCTATGTATCGCAGTTGCTCTATCCTGTATAGAATCACATTAAGAATATCAAACGCACCGTTGTCTGTACGGACCATATCAAATATAATCTTGGTTGCGTTGTCCTCTTTGTTGCAGCCTCGCTGCTACGCTGCTCTACAGCTGCGTTGCTCTGCTGTATAGCAGCAGCGCTGCTCTGCTGTATAGCAGCTGCGCTGCTCTGTCTGTATAGTAGCTGCGCTGACACTGAGAGCTTTCCAAAACTTCAACACTCCCCTAAAGCTTTAGACTCAGTATACCGGCGCAGCTGCGCTGATAAACTAGTGCAGCATCGCAGTATAGCAGTATTACAATTAGCAAGTCACCCAGTCCTACTACATCTCAATGGTGGACTTATCGCAGAGTGGCAGTATGGCAGTGGAATAATTCAACTAGTCACTTAATCCCACTGCTTTCCTACAATACTTTAGCTTAGGAGCAGGAAGAGCTTTAGTGAGCATATCAGCAATCATTTTTGTATATGACAAATAACATAATTAAATCACTTTAGAGAACACTTTTTCTCTTACAAAGTGTAATCGTACATCGATGTGCTTGCTTTTGAAGTGATGACTCGGGTTAGAAGCAATGGCAATGGCAGCCTGGTTATCACACCAAATCACTTGTGGACTAACCTGCATGTATCCCTATTCTTGCAACATGGACTTCACCCATAGAAGTTCTTTGAGGGCCAAGCTCGCTGCCATATATTCTGACTCCATTTTCGATTGTGCTGTAACCTTTTGAAGTTTGCTGCTCCAACAACAAGTCCCGTTCCCAATTTGCAGAACGAATCCTGTTGTGGACTTCCAGCTTGGCATGTCGCCATAGCTTGCATCACTCCACGTTTGCAGTTTTACTTCTCCTCCGCCTAGTGTGAGTTTGAGGACTTTCGTTCTGGCTAAATATCTTAAGACTCTTCTTGCTGCATCAAAGTCAGATTTTCTAAGATTCTCTAGACTTCTGCTTAGTACCCCAACTTAGTAGCATATGTATACAACTTATGTATACATGAAGGATGTTATATGTATTAGCTGCTGTTGGTCAGTCTGGACCCGAAGTTGGTGAGGAACTTGGAGAGAGTCTGACGCCGGAGTCATAACCGGAGTTTGTGGAATCTGCGGGACAATTTCCTGCATGCAATCTAAGATGACATACTCCTGTACTTTTTGTTGCATTTGCTGCTTTGTCATTTGAAATAAATCTATGGAGTCTAGTTCATCTTTAACAATGATGTTTCTAGCTACAACTATTTTCTGCCTTTTAAACACAAAGACTCTATAACCTTTTGAGTGATCATCATATCCTAACACAATACCCGGTAATCCTTTCGGTTCCACTTTCCATCTATTTGTAGATGTATCCAAAATGAAGCATTGACTACCAAAGACCTTGAAATGGCTAACATCTGGTTTGCTACTTGTCTAGATCTCGTAAGGAGTAGTTTCCACCGATCTTGATCCTATCCTACTTTTAACATAAACTGCACAATTTAGAGCCTCAACCCAGAATTTCGGATCCACATTTTTATCTGCGAGCATAGACCTAGAGCCTTCCGTGAGAGTTCTATTCAGTCTTTCCGACACCCCATTTTGTTCCGGTGAATATGGAACAGTCAATAGATGACTAATGCCTTCCTTGAGTAAAAAGGTTTCAAATTCTTTCGATGTATATTCACCACCATTGTCCGATCTGAGCTGCAAAATAGATGAATTGTGAAGTTTTTTAGCCCATGCTTTATAGTGTTTGAAGTGACCAAACACTTCACTCTTCTCCTTCATGAAGTAAACTTTTGTAAACCTTGAGAAATCATCTGTGAAGGTGACCATATATTTCATCCCTCCGGTAAAAGGAACCTTCGCCGGACCATAGACATCCGAATGAATTTGTTGTAAAAGTTTCGTTGACCGATGCTCAGACTCCTTAGGAAATGGCAATCTGTGGATTTTGCCTAAAGCGAAACCATCGCAAGTTTTGACCGGCCCATCTGTGATTGATACACCCTCTAATTTTCCAGCAATGATCATTTTCCTCAAACTATCATAATTTACATGGCCTAATCTTTTGTGCCACAACTCATCTGAGTGCAAAACACCGGAGTAAAAAACATCATTCTCCTTGGTATTAGCCATATCCATGCGATACATCTTGCTACTATCTCTAGTACCTGTAATTGCAACCTTGCCATTTTTGCAAACAACTTGCCGACCATTTTTCAAATTAACCTCAAAACCTTTGCTCTCTATTAATGACGTAGAAAACAGATTTTTCTTAAAGTCAGGCACAAATAAGACATTGTGAAGAGTCCTTTCAATGGCTTTCCCATCTACATCAACTAGTAATGACACATCACCCACAGCACAAGTTTGGACACTCATTCCACAAATATAATAAATATTTTTCTCGGGCGTTGCTGTCAGATTTTTGAAGATGGCCTTGTTCCAGCACATGTGGGCTGACGCACCCGTATCCATTATCCATCCGGGGTCCTTCACGCCCTCTATTGCAGCCGCCATAGCGAATAGATCCGTATTGTCCTCCGTAGAAACTTGCAACTCTGAGACCTCCATAAGTCCTCAGAGTAGACAGCTTCCAATAAGCCTCTAGGATAAACCTGACCCCTTTGTGTTTCAGCAAAAATAACTGCAACCCTGGTAGACAAAAACCCTGACCACCTGCACCGCTGTGAAGGAAAGAATCCCCTGAGTCGATAGCAAAAAGAATCTCTGAATTTGCTCACCTGAGCAGTAAGTTATGGAGGGTCAAAGTTGACCTTTTATACAGAAGCTCTTTGGGAGAGAGGGTCCTATCTTCTAAATTTTTCTAAGTCCTATCTCTCTCACAGACTCTATCTACTGATGTACGGAACCAATCAGAATTTAGTTCCGTACTCAAAAGTACAGCTGCCCGTGTACTTTAGGTACGGACATTGTACGACATGCCCTAAATGTCGACACATGTCATATCCGGATTCGGTGCCATAATCTCCGGAGATTCCACGATCCAATGCAATTTTGCCACGCGTCATCCGATGTGGCGATGGCCACAAACCGCCGAAATCTTCCTCCGCGATCTCGACGCTAATTGCGGCCGTCCGATTAGAATGTAATTTAATCGTAGCCGTAATAAATACATGCGCGGTATTTGTTTCACTTACGAATTAAATGCGCGGTATTGATTTGTCATCCATACCGTAACCCGTAACGGATCTATGTATTACGTAATCTATTATAGTTAAATGAATTATCGTACGTATACATATTTAAATAATTATCAAACTATATACTACGTAACACTTATCCTAGACTTAACGGCTAAGGCTACCGGCTATTTCCTGTCTGCCGACCGGTAGGTACAAGGATCAATTCCTCTCACCAGCACATACCTTTTAAATAAATAAACCCTAACTAATATAAATTTCCCGTAAACCTCAGGATAGCATAGGTAGCCATGGCTGTAGCTTCCTCTTCAATTTCTCAGTGACTGCAACAAGTTTGAGAGTTGGAGAGAGAAGTAAGAGATAGACTGCCTCGGCTTCTTTATTTCTTTTCAGACCTAGAAAATACTTTAAAACCGTTAGTTTCTACACTCCCTTTATTTTCTAGTCAATCTTTAATTTTAGACCACACTTCTCCCTGCAAAAAATTAGCTTAATTGAAGGCACAGGTTTGGTCATCATATCCGCTACCATCTCACTATCTGGTTTGTACTCTAAACAGATTATTTTGTTTTCTACTTTTTCTCTAACAAAGCTGAGTCTGATGTCCATGTGTTTGGCTTTAAAATGATGTTTAGGATTGGCCGAAATAGCGATTGCTGCCTGATTATCACAAAATATTTTCTGCACACCACTCTTAAGGTGACCAAGCTTACCAAGCAAAGACTTGACCCACATCAATTCTTTTACAGCAGAGCAAGGGGCCATATACTCAGCCTCCATGGTGGACAAAGCAATAACCTTTTGCTGTTTGCTACTCCAACAGCAAGCCCCATCACCCACATATAATACATATCCAGAATTGCATCTCCTATTCCGAGCATCACCAAAACTAGCATCACTCCAGGTAGTGATGTCAGTATTCTCCCCACCCAAATGCAACCATAGATCCCTAGTTCCTACCAAATATTTAAGGACTCTCTTAGCTGCCTCTCAATCCTTCTTAGTGGAAGCATTTAGACTTCTACTTAGCACTCCTACAGCTGCAGCTAAATCCGGCCGGGTACAATTCATAAAATAGATTAGACTTCCCACTACTTGCCTGTAAGGAATAGTCTGCATGAACTTGTGTTCATCAGGAGATAATTCTTCGTCTAAGACTATGACTCCTTCTTCCTCACACCCCTCACTTCCCTTCTTCAACTCCATTGGAGTTGTACAACTATTAGCTTTATCCATTTGAAATTTTTCAAGCATGTTCCCTTTTGCTTCCTTTTGAGTCAGTCTTATAATTTTCCTTTTTCAGTCTCTCTCTACTTGAATTCCCAAAATATATCTTGCTTCTTCCATATCCTTCATTTCAAATCTCCCCTTAAGATCGGTTTTCAGTTTGTTAATTTTTTCCATTGATTTACTTAAAACAAGCAAATCATCAACATTAATTGCAATAAATATAAAACCTTTCTCATCTTCAAAAACATAGATCGAGGTATCTGAGCTGATCCGAATATATCCCAGACCGGTAAGAAACTCATCAAGCTTCTTATTCCATTGTCGAGGCGCCTGTTTGAAACCATAAAGAGATTTAATGAGCCGGCATACCTTACTCTCCTCTCCTTCCTCCACAAAACCTTCGGGTTGTCGCATGAAGATCTCCTCTTCCAATTCTCCATGCAAAAAGGTTGTCTTGATGTCCATCTGATGCACTTCCATGTCTTCTGCCGCTGCTAAACTGAGAAGTATGCGGATGGAGGGAAATTTGTCCACCGGGGCAAAGGTTTCCTCGTAGTCAAATCCTTCCTTTTGTGTAAATCCCTTTGCCACTAATCTGGCCTTGTGTGTTATCTGGGTTCAGTTTTAAATTGAAAACCCACTTACAACCGATTGGTTTTCGGTTAGGTGGACAATCCACCAAACCCCAAGTATCGGCTGCCATGATTAAAGCCATCTCCTCATTGATGGCTGTCTTCCACCGGTTTTTTTCAGGACAAGTCATCGCCTCTCTATAAGTTTGAGGTTCATCTTGATGAGATAGTTTTGTTACCTTGTTATTAACCTGTTTTTCTTGCAGTCTTTTGCTACTTCTCCTCCCCCCCTCAAAATCTGAGGCCGGAATAGATGGTTCTCGTGGATTCTTTCGAACAAACTCGGCTTCTCCCCTATCCCTTGATTCCGAATCAATTTCCACCACGTCTTCCGCTTCGAGTAGAGTTGTCACTGGAGTTTCCACAGCCGAGTCCTTTTCAGTCTGATTTGTTCCTGCAAGAATGTCATCTTCTCTAAAACCTGGATAGTTAGGAAGCTCAAAGTCATCGGATTTTTGACTCAAATCTGATTTTTACTGACTTCGTATATTTGAAGGGATCCACAGACTTTCCTTCATCCATAACTACTAGATGCTTTACTAAGATTATATCTTCCCTTTTTAGATCATAAACTCTATATCCTTTAACATCTTCATCATATCCTAATAAGTATCCCGGTTTTCCTTTAGGATCTAGCTTCCAATTGGACCAATCAGTATCTAGACTAAACACTTGACTGCCGAAAACCTTTAAGTGAGATATGTCTGGTTTCCGGCCTGTCCATCTCGCATAAGGTGTTTGATCTTTTATAGCTGAAGTAAGAACTCTATTCTTGAGGTAATTAGCACAGTTCATTGCTTTTGCCCAAAACCTTGTTCCTATCTTTTTATCTGACAACATACTTCTAGCACTATCACTTAGTGTTCTATTTAACCTTTCAGCTACCCCATTCTGTTCCGGATTTTCTGGAACTGTCTTTTGATGTTGAACCCCATCTTCCCTCTGAAAATCCTCAAACTGGTTAGAAGTATACTCTCCACCATTATCACTCCTTACTCTCTTGATTGGAGTTTCATGGAGTTTTTCGCTCCGTGCTTTATATTGTCTAAAACAATCCTCAGCTTCGGACTTGTTTTTCAAAAAATATACCTGAGAATACCGAGAAAATCATCAGTTATAGTCATCATAAATCTCTTCCGCCCCGGCGAGGGCACTTTAGCCGGTCCCCAAATATCTGTGTGTACTAGATCTATAATTTTTTCTCCCTTATAGGTGGCTGATTTAGGAAAGGGTAATCTGTGTGCTTTACCTTCAGCACATCCACTACAATCACTTATATCATCACTTTCACTGAACTGAATCCCTTCCACCACTCCCATCTTTTTCATCTCTCTTAACTTATCTAGATTCACATGCCCAAGCCTCTTTTGCCACATCATAATATCATGAACACCATCATAATAAAGTTTCTTCTTTTCATTACTTAAGATCAGCCTAAACATCCCATGGCTACCTTTCTCAGCAATGAAATAGACATCATCCTCAAAACTAGCAGTAAAGACTCCTTCCCTAGTGCTAGTGAAAAAACCCTTATCATCTAATGCTGATGTAGAGATAAGATTTTTGTTCAGCTACGGAATAAACAATACATCGGAGAATGTTAATATTGATGTCTTTCCTTCTACTAACACTTTCAGATCTACCGATCTTACAAGAGTAGTTGTGACTATCCTCCCATCCCCATACTCTATCTCTACGGTGGGAATCTTTCTTATCTTAGTGAACAAGTGTCTATCCTTACACATGTGCATGGAGGCACCTGAATCTACAATCCAGCCTGCTTCACCTTTCAATCCACCGTAAGCACATTTTTGCCTTCGTGGAATTTCGACCTCATTTTTCGCCTCCAACTCCTCATCCAAAAGGAGCTCATCGTCTTCGTCCTCAAATTCCGCCTTAAGTACCTGTGTGACAAGGGCCTTTTTCTTTCCTCTCGGGGTACCACCAGTCTGCCCCTCCTTTAACCGTAGCTCGGTTAGTTTAGTGCACTCTGCCATATAGTGCACCGGTTTCTTACAAAAGTGACATAGACCTTTGGGAGCCCTTGGTTCAAACTCATCGGCCTGTTTTTTCTGCTCCCTACCCCCATAGTTTCCAACCGGTTTTCGGGAATCCCTGTTCCTTGAATCAGTCGCTGTTGCCAAGGCTTGGCCACTCTTTCCTCCCCTTCGGATCTCAATTGTATTCTCTTGAACGATAATCATCCCTACCACTGAGTTCCATATCCACCTTGAGTCAGGCAAGTCCTGCACACGGTAAACTATGTTCACGAACTCATCAGGTAACTTCATCAGTAAACAATTAACCTTTTGTTTTTCACTAAAATCTTTTCCCGCACTCTGTAGCTCCATGAAGAGTGTAGCAAGCTCATTGCAAAAATCCAACATATTTCCCCCTTTGTATACATACTTCTTAACTTTCTGATCAGCCAACTTTTGTTGCTGAATCGTACCACTTCGGTACATCTCTATGAGAGCCATCCAAAGATCGGATGCCCTTTCTACCTGCAAATGAGGATATGCAAGTCCTTGATTGAGATGGCGTAGGATGAAGTGTTTTGCCGCCATATTGTTGAAGTCCCAGGTTTCAGTATCATTCTCCTCATTCCTTGGAATAGGCAACATGAATGTCGAACCAGTTGCTATTGGTGTGGTCGTCTCCTTCTCCTTTCCTTTGTCCACCACCTCTCGTTCTTTTGTTTCCTCCGTTAAAGGTGGATCCTCTTTCCTGGTGAATCTGGTTCCTCCAAACCCTGGAGGAATTCCAAGACTTGATGGACGCCCCAACCGTCCACTCACTATCCCCCAAAACCTTTTATCGCATAGAGGTCCTATCATCATACTTTTCAGTATATGAAGCTGGTTCCATTAAAGATTGGTACCCTAGAGGGTGGGCCCATAACTTGCAACTCTGAAACCTCCATAAGTCCTCAAAGTAGACAGCTTCCAAGAAGCCTCTATGATAAACCTGACCCCTTTGTGTTTCAGAAAAAATAACAGCCACCATGGTAGACAAAAACCCTGACCACCTGCATCTTTGTGAAGGTAAGACTCCCTTGAGTCGATAGCAAAAAGAATCTCTGAATTTGCTCACGTGAGCAGTAAGTTATGGAGGGTCAAAGTTGACCTTTTATACAAAAGCTCTCTGGGAGAGAGGGTTCTATCTTATAAATTTTTCTAAGTCCTATCTCTCTCACAGACTCTATCTACTGATGTACGGAACCAATCAGAATTGAGTTCCGTACTCAAAAGTACAGGTGCCGTTGTACTTTAGGTACGGACATTGTACGACATGCCCTAAATGTCGACACATGTCATATCCGGATTCGGTGCCATAATCTCCGGAGATTTTATGATCCAATGTAATTTTGCCACGCATCATCCGATGTGGCGATGGCCACAAACCGCCGAAATCTTCCTCCACGATCTCCGCGCTAATTGCAGCCGTCGGATTAGAATATAATTTAATCGTAACCATAATAAATACATGCGCGGTATTTGTTTCACTTACGAAACAAATGCGCCGTATTGATTCATCATCCGTACCGTAATCCGTACCGGATCTATGTATCACGTAATCAATTATAGTTAAATGAATTATCGTACGTATACATATTAAAATAATTATCAAACTATATACTACGTAAAACTAATCCTAGACTTAACGGCTAAGGCAACCGACTATTTCCTGTCTGCCGGCCGGTAGGTACAAAGATCAATTCCTGTCGCCGCACATACCTTTTAAATAAATAAACCCTAACTAATATAAATCTCGCGTAAACCTTAGGATAGCCTCGGTAGCCATGTCTCTAGCTTCCTCTACAATTTCTTTGTGACTGCAACAAGTTTGAGAGTTGGAGAGAGAAGTTAGAGGTAGATTGCCTCGGCTTCTTTATTTCTTTTCATACATAAAAAATACTGTAAAACCATTTGTTTCTACAAAACCGTCAAAGTCTCGTCTTGGAGAGACGAAGAAGCCGAAAATAATGCATTTCCACGAGATGAAGTCCCCGCGAAGCCTTTGTAAAACTGGCTTTGTTGCCATCCAGGCCTGAATAAACCTGTATCGTTAGCATTTTTAAGCTTAGGACAAAATTTGTATCCATGACCTCTCTCACTACAATAAAAGCATGCATTGTTGGATTGTCTATTTCCACCTTGATTAAATTGTCTGAACTGATTAAACTGATTCCTTTTCTGATGAAAATTTCCTTTTCTCTCAAAGTCTGAATTAAAAGCCTCTACTTGCTCAACATTAAGAATATTAGATGTAGCTTATTCCTCTAGTAAAATATTGATGGCTAACTGTAAAGTCCAGCTAGCTTTCTCTTTTTGTTTGAGCATGACAGATGCTCCTTTCATACTATGAGGGAGAACCCTCATGAGCAGTGCCGCCTGTTGAAAAGGAGGAAACACCCCACCTGCACAAGCATGTGCATCTACAAGGATACGAAATTTGTTAGAATATTCAGCCATTGTACCGCCAGTGTACTTATAGTCCCAAATATTTCCAGCCAATAAGAGTTCTTCCTGGACATTAGCTTTTTCATAATCATTTTTAAGAGATTTCCAGATATCAATTGTTTTTTTCATCTTTATCTGAGACATAGCTAAGTCCTCAGATATACAAAATTTAAGAATAGAACGAGCTTGCGTATTTTTCTTAGACAATGACGGATCAGATTCATCCAGCGAACCATCCAAGATATCCAAAAGATTGACATTTTCAAAATGTGTTTCCACCATATCCGCCCAGTAAACATACTTATCCCCGGAAATGATAGGGATTCTTGATGACAGGCCCATAACCTGTTGTTCTACAACCACCGGTGCAGGTGGAGGAGCAGCAGTAGTAGTAGAAGTAGACATGATACACTCTCAGAATCTATCGAGAATCCTACCAAACAGTTGTTCTTAAGTTCTCACCAATTCTTATACAAGCATCCAAACCTCACAAAACTCTATCAGAATATAGAGTAGGATAAACACTGATAACTCCCAAAGTTATAGCACAATTGACATGAGAACACTCAAGATATAATACTCAGAAGTTTCCCAAAAACTGTCTGCAGTTTTATTACTTGGAGGTCTGGAAACATAATATGTTCCGAGTCCTAAGTCTTATACTTGTGTTGAACTGGCAACAGTAGTGCACTTGAGAGGTAGGTCAAACCACTAAGCTACCACTGATCTGTCAAGCTACCACTGAGCTATCACTAAGCTGCCATTGAGCTATCAGTAAGCTACCACTAAGTTACCCACTAAGTTACCACTGAGTTCCCCACTAAGTTGACTAGAATCGTATCTATCGCAGTTGCTCTATCCTGTAGAGAATCACATTTAAGAATATTAGACGTTGCGTTGTTCGTACGGACCATATCAAATATAATCATGGTTGCCTTGTCCTGTCTGTGTTGCAGCTTCGCTGCTGCGCTGCTTTGCTGTATAGCAGCTGCTCTGCTGCTCCGCTGCTCTGCTGTATAGCAGCTGCGCTGTTGTATAGCAGCTGTGGTGCTCTGTTGTATAGCAGCTGCGCTGCTCTGTTTGTAAAGCAGCTGCGCTGCTTTGAGGCTGAAAGCTTTCCAAAAAGACAACATATAGCAGCTGCGCTGCTCTGCTGAATAGCTGCTGTGCTGCTCTGTCTGTATAGTAGCTGCGATGACACTGAGAGCTTTCCAAAAGTACAATACTCCCCTAAATCTTGAGACTCACTATACCAGCGCAGCAGCGCTAATAAACTCGCACAGCATCGCAGTATAGTAGTATAACAATTAGCAAGTCACCCTGTCCTACTACATCCCAATGGTGGACTTATCGCAGAGTGGCAGTATGGTAGTGGAATAATTCGACTAGTCACTTAATCCCACTGCTTTCCTACAATACTTTAGCTTAGGAGCAGGAAGAGCTTTAGTGAGCATATCAGCAATCATTTTTGCATATGGCAAATAACATAATTAAATTACTTTAGAGAACACTTTTTCTCTTACAAAGTGTTATCGTACATCCATGTGCTTGCTTTTGAAGTGATGACTCGAAGCAATGGCAATGGCAGCCTGGTTATCACACCACATCACTTGTGGACCAACCTGCATGTATCCCTATTCTTGCAACATGGACTTCACCGATAGAAGTTCTTTGAGGGCCAAGCTCGCTGCCATATATTCTGACTCCATTTTCGATTGTGCTGTAACCTTTTGAAGTTTGCTGCTCCAACAACAAGTCCCGTTTCCAATTTGCAGAACGAATCCTGTTGTGGACTTCCAGCTTGGCATGTCGCCATAGCTTGCATCACTCAACGTTTGCAGTTTTACTTCTCCTCCGCCTAGTGTGAGTTTGAGGTCTTTGGTTCCGGCCAAATATCTTAAGACTCTTCTTGCTGCATCAAAGTCAGATTTTCTAAGATTCTCTAGACTTTTGCTTAGTACCCCAACTGCTGAAGCATTGTCAGGACGTGTATAGTTCATCAAATATATTAAGCTTTCCCTATTTGTCTATAAGGTATTAGTGTCATGGGCTCATTCTCCTCTGATTCTAAGTACTCGCTAATAATAACCTTTGGTTTTGTCTTTTCTCTCTCTAACTTCTGCTGAAACTCCATTGGAGTTAGACATCCTTTTCCCCCCCGCATTCCATACTCATCTAACATGTTTCCAATAACCTCCTTTTGATTTCAATTTATTTCTTTCTTAATTCTGTCCCTCTCTACCTGGATACCCAAAATATACTTTGCCTCACCGAGCTCTTTCATCTCGAACCGTGAGTTTAGAGAAGTTTTGATTTTGTTAATTTTAGCCATTGATTTGCTAATTAATAATAAATCATCTACATACACCGCTATATACACTATCCCATTCTCACCTTTTAGAACATGGACAGAGTGGTCATCCTTTGAAATCCTAGAATGGTCAAGAATTCATCAAGCATCAAATTCCATTGCCTAGGGGCTTGTTTTAGGCCGTACAAGGATTTTAGCAACTTGCCTTTTAATTGCTCTTTTCTTGGTTCTGCATACTTTTCAGGTTGCTGCATGTAAATGGTCTCTTCTAGTTCTTCATGCAAAAAGGCCGTCTTTACATCCATCTGATGAATTTCCATATCTTCTATCGCAGCTAGGGACAGCAAAATGCTAAATTGTTGGAAATCTTACAACCAGAGAAAATGTTTCTTCAAAATTGATTCCTTCGTTTTGATTATAACCCTTCGCCACAAATCTGGCCTTATAGCGTTCAATGGTGTTATCGGGATTTAACTTCACCTTGAATACACATTTGCTGCCGATCACTTTTCGGTCAGGAGGAAGGTCCACAAGCTCCCATGTTTGAGCCTCCATGATAGACTTCATTTCGTCGTTTGCCGCCTCAATCCAGTGATTGTGCTCTGGTGATGAGAAGGCCCCTTGGATGGTCTAGGGCTCCCTTGAGGCTGCCGAGTAGGCAAAGTGAGAGCTTGCTTGCAAGCGGATGCTAGATCTTCTTCCCGCTGGAAATTCTGAGGCTGAGATCGCCGGTTGCCGTGCATTGTGCTGATTGCGCTGGTTGAGATCCGTGCGTAGCTGATTGCGCTGTTGGTTCGGTTGGAACTAAACGTGTTGAGGAAGTAGAAGAGAGTCTGATTCTGGAGTCATCACCGGAGTAGTTTGCACCTGTGGACAATTTCTTGAAAGCAATCTAAGATGACATACTCCTGTACTTTTTGCTGCTTTTGCTGCTCTGTCATTTGAAATAAATCTATCGAGTCTAGTTCATCTTTGACAATGATATTTCTTGCTACAACTATTTTCTGCCTCTTAAACACAAAGACTGTGTAACCTTTTGAGTGGTCATCATATCCTAACAAAATACCCGGTAATCACGTCGGTTCCACTTTCCATCTGTCCGTAGACATATCTAAGATAAAACATGTACTACCAAAGACTTTGAAATGGCTAACATCATGTTTGCTACCTGTCCAGATCTCGTAAGGAGTAGATTCTACAGATTTTGATCCTATCCTATTCATAATATAAACAGCACAATTTAGAGCCTCAGCCCAAAATTTCGGATCCACATTTTTATCTGCGAGCATCGACCTCGAGCTCTTTGTGAGAGTTCTATTTAATCTTTCCGACACCCCAATTTGTTTTGGTGAATATGGAACAGTCAACAGATGACTTATGCCTTCCTCGAGTAAAAAGGTTTTCAAATTCTTTCGAAGTATATTCACCACCATTGTCTGATCTGAGCTGTAAAATAGATAAATTATGAAATTTTTCAGCCCATGCTTTCTAGTGTTTGAAGTGACCAAACACCTCACTCTTCTCTTTCATGAAGTAAACTTTTGTAAACCTGGAGAAATTATTTGTGAACGTGACCATATATTTCATTCCCCAAGAAAAAGGAACCTTCGCAGGACTAAAAACATCCGAATGAATTTGTTGTAAAAGTCTCGTGGACCGATGCTCAGTCTCCTTAGGAAATGGTAGTTTGTGGATTTTTCCCTAAAGCGCAACCATCACAAAATTTGACCGGCTCATCTGTGATTGATACACTCTCTTTTTTTCCACCAATGACCATCTTCCTCAAACTATCATAGTTTACATGGCTTAATCTTTTATGCCACAACTCATCTTAGTGCAAAACACCGAAGTACAAAACATCATTCTCCTTGGTATTAGCCATATCCATGCGATACATCTTACTATTATCTCTAGTACCTCTGAGCGCAACCATGCCATTTTTGCTGACTACCTACCGACTATTTTTCAAATTAACCTCAAAGCCTTTACTCTCTACCAACGACGTAGAAAACAGATTTTTCTTAAAGTCTAGCACAAATAAGACATTGTGAAGAGTCCTTTCAATTGCTTTTCCATCCACATCAACTAGCAATGACACATCACCCATTGCACGAGTTTGGACACTCATTCCACAGGCATAATAAATATTTTTCTCCGGCGTTGCTTTCAGATTTTTGAAGATGGCCTTGTTCCAACATATATGGGCTGACGCTCCTCTGTCCATAATCCATCTTGTGTCCTTTGTGCCTTCCATTGCTGCCGCCATAGCGAATAGATCCGTGTCGTCCTTCTCAGAAAATGTCATTGTCTCGTCATGGAGTGATGAAGAAGCTGAAAACAGTGCATTTCCACGAGGTGTAGGCCTCATGAAGCTTTTGTAAAACTGACTTTGTTGCCATCCCGGCCTGTATAAACCTGCATCGTTAGCTTGTTTAAGTTTAGGACAGAATTTGTATCCATGACCTCTCTCACTACAATAAAAACATGCATTGTTTGATTGTGTATTTCCACCCTGATTAAACTGTCTAAACTGGGTAAAGTGATTACATTGCTGATTAAATTGACCTTTCTTCCCAAATTCTGAATTAAAAGCCTCTACTTGCTCAACATTGAGAATGTTAGATGTAGCTTCCTCCTGTAGTAAAATATTGATTGTTAACTGTAAAGTCCAGCTACCTTTATCTTTCTGTTTGAGCATATCAGATGCCCCTTTCATACAACGAGGGAGACCCCTCATGAGCAACGCCGCCTGTTGAAATTGAGGAAACTCCCCACCTACACAAGCATGTGCATCTACAAGGATGCGAAACTTGTTAGAATATTCAGCCATGGAACCACGAGTGTACTTATAGTCCCAAATTTTTCTAGCCAATAAGAGTTCTTCCTGGACATTAGCTTTTTCATAATTATTTTTAAGAGATTTCCATATATCAATTGTTTTTTTCATTTTTATCCGAGACATAGCTAAGTCCTCAGATATACAGAATTTCAAAATAGAACAAGCTTGCGTATTTTTCCTAGACCATGCCGGATCACATTCATCCCGAGAACCATCCAATATGTCCAAGAGATTCACATTCTCAAAATGTGTCTGTATCATGTCTGCCCAGTAAACATACTTTTCCCCTGAAAAGATGGGAATTCTTGATGACAGGCCCATAACCTGTTGTTCTACAACCACCGGTGCAGGTGGAGGAGCAGGAGTAGTAGTAGAAGTAGACATGATACACTCTCAGAAGCTATCAAGAATCCTATCTATCGTTGTTGCACTGTCCTCTACACAATTACATTAACAATATCAGACGATGCGTTGTTCGTACGGACCCTATCAAATATAATCATGGTTGCGTTGTCCTTTGTGTTGCAGCCTCTTTGCTGCGCTGCTCTGCTACTGCGCTGCTCTGTCTATATAACAGCTGCGTTGCTGCACTGAGACTGAGAGCTTTCCAAAAATACAACAAGGTATCAATTCTTGTTAGCGCTATAAGTTTGTGTAAGTTAAGTAACACTTCTTGTGAGCGATTATAGTTTTTGTAATTTGGGTAACAGTTTTTGTTAGCGCTAACAGTTTGTGTAAGAAAGGTTACAATTCTTGTTAGCGCTAACAGTTTGTGTAAGTGAGGTTACAATTCTTGTTAGTGCTATTAGTGTGTGTAAGTTAGGTAACAATTCTTGTTAGCGCTATCAGTTTGTTTAAGTTAGGTAATAATTCATGTAAGCGCTAACAGTTTGTGTAGTTTATATAACAATTCTTGTTAGCGCTAAAAGTTTGTGTAGTTTAGACAACTATTTATGTTAGCGGTAACAGTTTGTGTAGTTTAGATAACAATTCTTATTAGCGCTAAAAGTTTGTGAAGTTTAGATAACTATTTATGTTAGCGCTAACAATTTTTGTAAGTTAGGTAACAATTCGTGTTAGCGCTAACAGTTTTTGTAGTTAAGATAACAGTTCCTATTAGCGCTAACAATGTGTAATTTAGACAGCAATTCAGGTTAGCGCTAACAGTTTTAGTTAGTTAGGTAACAATTCCTGTTAGCGCTAACAGTTTGTGTAAGTTAGGTTACAATTCATGTTAGCGCTAACATTTTGTATAATTTAGATATCAATTCTAGTTAGCGCAAACAACTTTTGTAAGTTAGGTTACTATTATTGTTTGCAGTAACAGTTTGTATAATTTGGGTAACAATTCTTGTTAGCGCTAACAGTTTGTGTAAGTTAGGTAACAATTCTTGTTAGCGCTATCACTTTGTGTTTGTTAGGTAAAATTCTTGTTAGCGCTAAGAGTTTGTGTAGTTTAGGTAACTATTTCTGGTAGCGCTAACAGTTTGTATAAATTAGGTTACAATTCTTGTTACCGCTTACAGCTTGTGTAAGTTAGGTAACAATTCCTCTAAGCGCTAACAGTTTGTGTAATTAAGATATCAATTCTTGTTAGCGCTAACAATTTTTGTAAGTTAGGTTACAATTATTGTAAAGGGTAACCGTTTGTATAATTTGGGTAACATTTCCTGTTAGCGCTTACAATTTGTGTAAGTTAGGTTACAATTTATGTAACCGCTAACATTTTCAGTAATTTATATAACAATTCTTGTTACCGCTAAAAGTTTGTGTAATTTGGGTAACAATTCCTATTAGGGCTAATAATTTGTGTTAGTTACATAACAATTCTTGTTAGCCCTAAAAGTTTTTGTAAGTTAGGTTACAATTCTTGTTATTGCTAACAATTTGTGTAATTAAGATATCAATTCTTGTTAGCGCTAAAAGTTTTTGTAAGTTAGGTTACAATTCTTGTTATTGCTAACAGTTTGTGTAATTTAGGTAACTATTCTTGTTAGCGCTAACAGTGTTTTAAGTTAGTTATCAATTCTAATTAGCGCTCACAGATTATGTAAGTTAGGTAACAATTCCTATTAGCACTAACAGATTGTGTAAGTTAAGTAACAATTCTTCTTAGCGCTAACTTTTTGTGTAAGTTAGGTAACAATTCTTGTCATCGCTAACAGTTTGTGTAGTTTAGATAACAATTTTTGTTAGCGCTAACAATTTGTGTAAGTTAGGGTACAATTCTTGTTAGCGCTAACAGTTTTGTAAGTTAGGTTACAATTCATGTTAACGCTAACGGTTTGTGTAATTTAGATAACAATTCTTGTTAGCTCTAACAGTTTCTGTAGTTTAGAAAACAATTCCTGTTAGCGCTAACAGTTTGTGTAATTTTGATAACAATTCATTAAGTGCTAGTAGTTTTTGTAAGTTAGGTTACAATTCTTGTTAGCCCTATAAGTTTGTGTAAGTTAGGTAGCACTTCTTGTTAGCGCTAACCGTTTGTGTAATTTAGATAACAATTTTTATTAGCGCTTACAGTTTTTGTAAGCTAGTTTACTATTCTTTTTAGCGCTAACAATTTTTACAAGTTTGGTAGTAGTTCTTGTTAACTCTAAGAGTTTGTGTAAGTTAGGTATTAATTCTTGTTTGCGCAAACACTTTGTGTAAGTAAGGTTACAATTCTTGTTAGCGCTAATAGAATTTGTAAGTTAGGTAACAATGCCTGTTAGTGTTGAAATATATAGATTTCAAGAGTATCTTCTAGGTTTAAATATGTTTTTATAAAAAGGAAAGAAAAAGGTCGGGCAGCTTGCCTCCACCTCCGCTCTCTAGCTCCCATACTTGTTGTAGTCACTGAAGGTAAGAGAGAGAGGTTGATCCATGGTTGCCTTAGTTCAACAGACAACTATTTTTAGTAGGTTACTAAAAATGTACTTGACGGACCAGCGATTTGATCCCGGTATCTGGGGATCGTCAAGTTGACCGGTAGCGGTCAGCTTTATCCTAATAGACTAGGACCAATGCTAAGTGCAATGGTATGTGATAGATGTATATTTAGTTTGAGTGGATAAAATTCATTTAACTAGAACTGTATACGACGTACATAGATCCAGTTTTATAAGGTAAGTCGTACGACGCTATTTCAAAACGGATACCACGCATTTTATTTCGACATCGGAACAAATGTCGCGCAAGTATTTATTACGGCTAAGATTGCGTTTCGCATAAAATCCAACGGCGCACATCATCGCCGAAATCCCGTAGTGGTCACTTTGGCGTTTTGTGATGTGGCATGACCTGGAGCCACGTGGAGAGATGACATTCGGTCATAGGAATTCCGAGGAACGTACGGACGAGTGAAAAGCGGACACGCGTCCACTTAATAGCCTTGTCGTACATAGGCCGTAGAAAAGGTACATCGGCAGTAGTACTTTTGTGTACGATACAGTAATCTGATTGGTCCGTACTTCAGTAGATAGGAGTTATTAGAGAGAATCAGGACTTAGAAAATTTTGGTAGGTAGTCACCTCTCCCTTTGAGAGTTTGTACAAATTGGCATTTTTACTGCCTCATAACTTATCGGTTGGTTGGCCGTTTTCAGTAATTCTTTTTGCTACAAACTCAGGGGAGTCCAGGCTGTATAGGGGTGCAGTCAAATTGTCAGTTTGCCTTCTTGGGCAGCAGTGGTCGTGGCTTAAAGTGGGTTAGATAAATACTATCTAGAGGCTTCTTGTATTCTTTTGTCCAATGGAGGACACAGAATTGCAGTTAGCGCTAACAGTTTGTGTAAGTTAGGTAACAATTCTTGTTAGCGCTATCACTTTGTGTTTGTTAGGTAAAATTCTTGTTAGCGCTAAGAGTTTGTGTAGTTTAGGTAATTATTTCTGGTAGCGCTAACACTTTGTGTAAGTTAGATTACAATTCTTGTTACCGCTAACAGCTTGGGTAAGTAAGGTAACTTTTCTTGTTAGCCCTAACAGTTTGTGTAATTTAGATATCAATTCTTGTTAGCGCTAACAATTTTTGTAAGTTAGGTTACAATTATTGTAAGCGGTAACAGTTTGTATAATTTGGGTAACATTTCCTGTTAGCGCTAAAAGTTTGTGTAAGTTAGGTAACAATTATTGTTAGCGTTAACAGTTTGTGTAATTTGGGTTACAGTTCCTGTAAGCGCTAACAGTTTGTGTTAGTTAGGTGAAAATTCGTCTTAGCGCTAACAGTTTGTTTATGTTAGGTAACAATTCTTGTTTGCGCTAACAGTTTGTGTACTTTAGATAACAATTCTTGCTAGCGCTAACAATTTGTGTAGTTTAGATAACAATTGCTATTAGCGTTAACAATTTGTGAACTTAGGTTACAATTTTTGTTAGCCCTAACAGTTTGTGTAAGTTAGGTTAGAATTCATGTAAGCGCTAAGAGTTTGTGTAATTTAGATAATAAGTCTCGTTGGCGCTAACAGTTTGTGAAAGTTAGGTTACAATTTTTGTTAGCGCTAACAGTTTGTGTAAGTAAGGTTACAATTCTTGTTAGCGCTAACAATTTGTGTAAGTAAGGTTACAATTCTTGTTAGCGCTAACAACTTTTGTAAGTTAGGTAACAATGCCTGTTGGCGCTAACAGTTTGCGTAAGTTAGGTTACAATTCTTGTTAGCGCTATCAATTTGTGTAAGTTAGGTAAACAATTCATGTTAGGGCTAACAGTTTTTGTAAGTTAGGTAATAATTCTTGTTAGCGCTAACAGTTTTTGTAAGTTAGGTAACAATGACAGTTATCGCTAACAGTTTGTGTAAGTTAGGTTACAATTCTTGTTAGCGCTATCAACTTGTGTAAGTTGGGTAACAATTCCTGTTTGGGCTAACAATTTGTGTAGTTTAGATAACAATTATTGTTAGCGCTAATAGTTTTTGTAGTTTGGATATCAATTCATGTTAGTGCTAACAATTTGTGTTAGTTAGGTTATTAGTCTTGTTAGCACAAATAGTTTGTGTAAGTAAGGTAACTGTTCTTGTTAGCGCTAAGAGTTTGTGTAATTTAAATAATAATTTGTGATAGCGCTAAGAGTTTGTGTAATTTAGATAACAATTCTTCGTTAGCGCTAACAATTTGTGTAAGTTAGGTAACAACTTCGTTAGCACTAACATTTCGTGTAATTTAGATTACAATTCCTATTTGCGCTAACATTTTTCTGTTAGCGCAATCAGTTTGTGTTCATTAGGTAACAATTTTTGTTAGCGCTGACAGTTTGTGTAAGTTAGGTTACAATTCTTGTTAGCGCTATCAACTTGTGTAAGTTAGGTAACAATTCTTGTTAGCGCTGTCAGTTTGTGTTAGTTAGGTAACAACTCCTGTTAGCGCAAATAGTTTGTGTAAGTTAGGATACAATTCATGTAAGCGCTAACAGTTTGTGTAAGTTAGGTAACAATTTTCTGTTAGCGCTAACAGTTTCTGTTAGTTAGTTAACAATTCCAATTAGCGCTAATAGTTTGTGTAAGTTAGATAACAATTTTTGTTAGAGCTAACAATTTCTATAAGTTAGTTAACAATTCTTGTTAGCGCTAAGAGTTTGTGTAAGTTAGGTTACAATTCTTCTTAGCGTTTCCATTTTGTGTAATTACGATAACAATTGTTGTTACGTGTAACAGTTTCTGTAAGTTAGGTTACCATTTTTGTTAGCACTATCAGTTTTTGTAATTTAGATAACAATATTTGTTACTGCTAACAGGTTCTGTAATTAAGGTTTTAATTCCCGTTAGCGCTCATTGTTTTTTGTAAGTTAGGTAACATTTCCTGTTGTGCTAAGAGTTTGTGTAATTTAGATAACAATTCTTGTTAGCGCAAAAAATCATTGTAAGTTAGGGAACAATTCCTATGAGCGCTTACAGTTTGTGTAATTTAGATAATAATTTCTGTTAGCGCTAACAGTTTGTGTAAGTTAGGTTTTAATTCCTGTTAGCGCTAACAGTTTGTATATTTTAGGTAACAACTCCTGTTAGCGCTAACAGTTTTTGCAAATTAGTTAATAGTTCCTGTTAGTGCTAACAGTTTGTGTAATTTAGATAACAATTCCTGTTATCGCTAGAAGTTTCTATAAGTTAGGTAACAATTATTGTTAGCGCTAACAGTTTTTGTAAGTAAGTTAATAATTCTTGTTAGTACTAACAGTTTTTGTAAATTAGGTTACAATTTTTGTTAGCGCTAATAGTTTCCGTAAGTAAGGTTACAATTCTTGTTAGCGCTAATTGTTGTGTAATTTAGATAACAATTCTTGTGAGCGCTTACAGTTTGTTTCATTTAGATACTAGTTTTTGTGATCGCTAACAGTTTTTCTAAGTTAGGTAACAATTTTTGTTAGTGCTAATGTTGATATTTGAATATTTTCTAGGTCTTTATTAGGATAAAAAAAAAACTGAGGCGGTCTGCCTCTTACCCGCCTCACCATGCCCCCACACTTGTTGTAGTCACTTTAGGCGAGAGAGGAAGATAACGCCATGGCTGCCTAGACTCTCAACTCCTAGGAATTAGGTAACAATCCTGTTAGCGTTAATAGTTTTTGCAAGTTAGTAAGAATTCCTATTAGCGATAACTGTTTTTGTAAGTTATGTTACAATTTTTGTTAGCGCTAACAGTGTGTGTAAGTAACGTTATAATTCTTGTAAGCGCTAACAATTTGTGTAGTTTAGATAACAATTCCTGAAGCGCTAACAATTTATGTAAGTTAGGTAACAACTCCTTTTAGCTAACACTTTGTAGTTTAGATAATAATTATTGTTATCGCTAACAGTTTGTGTAACTTAGGTTAAAATTCTTTTTAGCTTTATCAGTTTGTAAAAGTTTGGTAACAATTCTTGTTAGCGCAAACAGTTTGTGTAAGTTAGGTAACAATTTATGTTAGCGCTAACAGTTTGTGTAATTTAAATAAGAATTCTGGTTAGCGCTTACAATTTCTACAAGTTAGGTAACAATTCTTGTTAGCGCTAGCAGTTTTTTTAAATTAGGTAACAATTACTATTAGCGCTAACAGTTTGTGTAGTTTAGATAACAATTCCTATAGCGCTAAAAGTTTGTGTAATTTAGATAACAATTATTGTTAACTCTAAGAGTTTGTGTAAGTTAGGTTACATTTCTTGTTAGCAATAACAAATTTGTGTAAGTTTGGTAACAATTCGTGTTAGCGCTAACAGTTTGTGTAAGTTAGGTCAAAATTTCTATTTGCGCTAACAGTTTGTGCAATTTAGATAACAATTCTTGTTAGCGATTACAATTTTAGCAAGTTAGGTAACAATTCATGTAAGTGCTAATAGTTTGTGTAAGTTAGGAAACAATTCCTGTTACCGTTAACAGTTTGTGTAGTTTACATAACAATTTGTGTTAGTGCTAAAAGTTTATGTAATCTTGATAAGAATTGTTGTTAGCACTAACATTTTTTGTGAGTTAGGTAACAATTCCTGTTAGCGCTAACAGTTTGTGCAATTTAGATAACAATTCTTCTTAGAGCTAAAAGATTGAGTAAGATAGTTTACAATTCTTGTTAGCGCTAACAGTTTGTGTAATTTAGGTGAAAATTCCTCTTAGCGCTAACATATTTTGTAAGTTATTTAACAATTCTTACTAGCGCTAAAAGTTTTGGTAGTTTGGATAACAATTCCTGTTAGCGCTAACATTTTGTGTAATTTAGATAACAATTCTTGTTAGCGCTATTGGTTTCTATAAGTTAGGTTACAATTCTGTTGGCACTAACACTTTGTGTAATTTGGTTAATAATTCCTGTTAGCGCTAACAGTTTGTGGAAGTTAGGTAACAAATTTTGTTAGCTCTAAAAGTTTGTGTAAGTGAGGTAACAATTTTTTTTAGCGCTAACAGTTTGTATAGTTTAGCTAACAATTCCTGTTAGCAATAACAGTTTGTGTAGTTTAGATAATAATTCCTCTTAGCGCTAGCAGTTTGTGTAAGTTAGGTTAAAATTCTTATTAGCGACAACAATTTGTGTAATTTAGATAACAATTTTTTAAGCGCTAATAGTTTATGTAGTTTAGATAACAATTCTTGTTAGCGCTAACAGTTTGTGTAAGTTAGGTAAAAATTCCTGTTACCAATAACAGTTTGTGTAATTTGGGTAACAATTCTTGTTATCGCTAATTGTGTAAGTTAGGTAACAATTCTTTTTAGCACTAACAGTTTTTGTAGTTTAGATAACAATTTCTGTTAGCGCTAACAGTTTTTGGTAGTTTAGAAAAAATTTCCAATTAGCGCTAATAGTTTGTGTAAGTTAGGTTACAATTCTTGTTAACATTAACAGTATGTGTAAGTTAGATAACAATTTTTGTTAGCGCTAACAGCTTATGGAAATTAGGTTACAATTCTTGTTAGCGCTACAATTCTTGTTAGAGCTAAAAGATTGAGTAAGATAGTTTACAATTCTTGTTAGCGCTAACAGTTTGTGTAATTTAGGTGAAAATTCCTCTTAGCGCTAACATATTTTGTAAGTTATTTAACAATTCTTACTAGCGCTAAAAGTTTTGGTAGTTTGGATAACAATTCCTGTTAGCGCTAACATTTTGTGTAATTTAGATAACAATTCTTGTTAGCGCTATTGGTTTCTATAAGTTAGGTTACAATTCTTGTTGGCACTAACACTTTGTGTAATTTGGTTAATAATTCCTGTTAGCGCTAACAGTTTGTGGAAGTTAGGTAACAAATTTTGTTAGCTCTAAAAGTTTGTGTAAGTGAGGTAACAATTTTTTTTAGCGCTAACAGTTTGTATAGTTTAGCTAACAATTCCTGTTAGCACTAACTGTTTGTGTAGTTTAGATAACAATTCCTTTTAGCGCTAGCAGTTTGTGTAAGTTAGGTTAAAATTCTTATTAGCGACAACAATTTGTGTAATTTAGATTACAATTTTGTAAGCGCTAATAGTTTATGTAGTTTAGATAACAATTCATGTTAGTGCTAAAATTTTGTGTAAGTTAGGTTATAATTCTTGTTAGCGCTAACAGTTTGTGTAAGTTAGGTAAAAATTCCTGTTACCAATAACAGTTTGTGTAATTTGGGTAACAATTCTTGTTATCGCTAATTGTGTAAGTTAGGTAACAATTCTTTTTAGCACTTACAGTTTTTGTAGTTTAGATAACAATTCCTGTTAGCGCTAACAGTTTTTGGTAGTTTAGAAAAAATTTCCAATTAGCGCTAACAGTTTGTGTAAGTTAGATTACAATTCTTGTTAACATTAACAGTTTGTGTAAGTTAGATAACAATTTTTGTTAGCGCTAACAGCTTATGGAAATTAGGTTACAATTCTTGTTAGCGCATACAGTTTGTGTAAGTTAGGTCAAAATTCCTGTTAGGGCAAACAGTTTCTGTAAGTTAGGTTACATTTCTTGTTAGCACTAACAGTTTGTGTAAGTAAGGTAACAATTCTTGTTAGCGCTAACAGTTTGTGTAAGTTAAGTTACAATTCTTGTTAGCGCTACCAATTTGTGTAAGTTAGGTTATAATTCTTGTTAGCGTTAACAGTTTGTGTAAGTTAGGCAAACAACATTTTGTTAGCTCTAACAGTTTGTGTAACCGAGGTAACAATTCCTTTCAACACTAACATTTTGTGTAGTCTAGATAACAATTCCTGTTAACGCTAACAGGTTTTGTAGTTTAGATAACAATTTCTATTTGCGCTAACAGTTTTTGTAAGTTAGGTTACATTTTTTGTTAGCGCTAACAGTTTTTGTAAGTTAGGTAACAATTCTTGTTAGCGCTAACAGTTTGTGTAAGTTAGGTAACAATTTCTTTTAGCGTTAACAATATGTGTAGTTTAGATAACAAGTCCCTTTAGTGCTAACAGTTTGTGTAAGTTAGTGAACAATTCTTGTTAGCGCTAATAGTTTGTGTAGTTTTTATACCAATTTTTGTTAGAGGCAACAACTTTTGAAAGTTAGGTTAATATCCTTGTTAGCCCTTAAAGTTTGTGTAAGTTAGGTTACAATTTTTATTAGCGCTAACAGTTTGTGTAAGTTAGGTGGAAATCCATGTTAGCGGTAACAGTTTGTGTAACTTATGTTACAATTTTTGTTAGCGCTAATTGTTTGTGTAAGTTAGGTTACAATTCTTGTTAGCGCTACCAGTTTGTGTAAGTCAGGTTACAATTCTTGTTAGCGCTAATTGTTTGTGTAAGTTAGGTAACAATTCATGTTCGCTCTAATAGTTGGTGTAGGTTAGATAACAATTTCTGTTAGCACTTATAGTTTATGTAGTTTATATAACATTTCCTATTAGTGGTAACAGTTTGTGTAAGTTAGGTTACAATTTGTGTTAGCGCTAATAGTTTGTGTAAGTAAGGTAACAATTCTTGTTAGCGCTAACGATTTTAAGTAAGTTAGGTAACAATTTCTCTTAGTGCTAACAGTTTGAGTAATTTAGATAATAATTCTTGTTAGCGCTAACAGTTTCTATAAGTTGGTTTAAAATTCTTGTTAACACTAACAATTTGTGTAAGTTAGGTTACAATTTTTTGTTAGCGCTAACAGTTTGTGTAATTTAGATAACAATTTTTGTTAGAGCTAACATATTTTGTATAATCGGTAAAAATTCTTGTTAGCGCTGACAGTTTGTGTAATTTAGATAACAATTCTTGTTAGCGCTATTAGTTTGTATATGTTAGGTAACAATTCTTGTTAGCGCTAACAGTTTGTGTAGTTTAGGTAACATTTCTTGTTACCGCTAATAGTTTGTGTAAGTTAGGTAACAATTCTTGGTAGCGCTAACAGTTTTTGTAAGTTAGGCAACAATTTTTGTTAGCACTAACTGTTTGTGTAATTTAGATAATAATTCTTATTAGCGCAAATAGTTTGTGTAATTTAGATAACAGTTCTTGTAAGAACTAACAGTTTGTGTAAGTTAGGTAACAATTCTTGTTAGCGCTAACAGTTTATTTAAGTTAGGCAACAATTTTTGTTAGCTCTAACAATTTGTGTATATTAGGTGACAATTCATGTAAGCAGTAACAGTTTGTGTAATTTAGATAACAATTTTTGTAAGCGCTAATAGTTTGTGAAATATAGATAACAATTCTTATTAGCGCTAACAGTTTGTGTAATTTAGATAACAATTCTTATTAGCGCTAACAGTTTGTGTAATTTATATAACAATTTTTGTTTGCGGTAACAATTTGTGTAAGTAAGGTAACAATCGTTGTTAGCGCTAAGAATTTGTGTAATTTAGATTATAATTTTTGTAAGCGCTAACATTTTGTATAATTTAGGTAACAATTCTTGTTAGAGCCAACTCTTTCTCAATGGTATAAATGTCTTTCTCAACCGAGATTGTTCTTAACAATGGATTTAATATGTTTTACAATCGCGAATGTTTTTAATATTAGATTTAATGTGTTTAAGAATCGCGATTGTTGCTAACAATGGAATGAATGTGTTTAACAATGGCGTTTGTTTTTAACAATATATTTAATGTGTTTGACAATCGCGATTATTCTTAACAATAGATTTAATGTGTTTGACAATCGCGATTATTCTTAACAATAGATATAAAGTGTTTGATAATC
>JBBHKE010000556.1:98549-141624 GCA_037447655.1 Zygnema cylindricum | reverse complement strand
TCCTAATTGATCTAAATACTCAAAAGATCTTGAAAACATCTAAAAGATCTAGAAAACATCTAAAACGTATGTACATGGTTCGCTAGACACCCTAATGACAAAAATCTAAGTGTTTGGACCAGAATTGTCCACTAAAAATATCTTTACCCTAAAAATCCGGGTGATTCTTATCACGTCTACATTCATTGGCGGCCCTATACACTAATTAACTTAAAGATATCAATTCGTGTAGATACTACAAAAACTCCACACTAAATTTTGTTAATATTGAACAGTTGGTATTCCAAAAATATTCTAATTCCTATACTCAAATTTCTAAGAATTACTAAAGCCTCCTTTTAAAAATATTGTCTCTAATTTGCTTGTAGTATATGTTTGTTTGGTTGAAATATCTCTTTCGTTTGGAGTTACATATCTTACACTATAGATCTAATCTTCTAGGCATTTCTCTTTGGGTTTGCTTCCGCTAACTTGTCTGATAATGGCTCTGCTCCTATTGCAAGTGCACCTATTAGCCCTAGTGCTCCACCTGCTCCTGCTAGTGTAAGTGTGACTCCTAGTGGGAGTGGATCACAACCGAGTCTTAATGCCCATAACCTTCAACATTAGGTAACAATTCATGTTAGCGCTTATAGATTTTGTAGTTTAGGAAAGAATTCCTGTTAGCGCTAACAGTTGTGTAAAATAGGTTACAATTCTTGTTAGCCCTAACAGTTTGTGTAATTTAGGTACCAATTCATGTTATCTCTAACAGTTTGTGTAGTTTAGATAACAATTCAAGTAAGCGCTAACAGTTTGTGTTGTTTAGATAACAATCCCTGTTAGCGCTAATAGTTTGGGTAGTTTAGAAAAAAATTCCTACTAGCGCTAATAGTTTGTGTAGTTTAGATAACAATTCTTGTTATTGCTAACATTTTGTGTATTTTAAATAACGATTCCTGTTAGCGCTAACATTTTGTGTAATTTAGGTAACAATTCTTGTTAGCGCTAAGAGACAGTGTAAGTAAGGTAACAATTCTTTTTAGCGCTAAAAGTTTGAGTTGTATAGATAACAATACTTGTTAAAGCTAACAGTTTGTGTTGTTTAGATAAGAATTCTTCATAGCGCAAACAGTTTGTGTTAGTTAGGTTAGAACTCTTGCTAGCGTTAACAGTTTGTGTAATACAGGTAATAATTCCTATTAGCGATAATATTTTTTGTAGTTTAGATAACAATTCCTGTTTGCGCTAAAAGTTTGTGTAGTTTAGATAACAATTCATGTTAACGCTAACAATTTGTGTATAATTGGTAACAATTCCTATTAGCGCTAACAGTTGGTGTAATTTAGATAACAATTCCTGTTAATGCTAACAGTTTGTGTAATTTAGATAAGAATTCCTGTTACCGATAATAGTTGTGTATGTTAGGTTACAGTTCTTGTTAGTGCTAACAATTTTGTAATTTAGGTATCAATTCTTGTTAGCACTAATAGTTTATGTAATAGAGGTATCAATTCTTGTTAGAGCTAACTGTATGTGTAGTTTAGATAACAATTCTTGTTAGCGCTTACAGTTTGTGTAAGTTAGGTTACAATTGTTGTTAGTGCTAACAATTTTTGTAATTTAGGTAACAATTGTTGTAAGCACTAACAGTTGGTGTAAGTAAGCTAACAATTCTTCTTAGCGCTAACCGTTTTTGTAATTTAGGAAACAATTCTTGTTAGCGCTAACAGTTAGTGTACTTTTGGTAACAATTCCAGTTAGCGTTAACTGTTTGTGTAGTATGGAAAACATTTCTTGTTATTGCTGACACTTTGTGTAAGTTAGGTTACAATTCTTGTTAGCACTAACAGTTTGTGTTTTTTAGGTAACAATTCCTGTTAGCGCTAACAGTTTGTGTAGTTTAGATAACAATTCTTGTTAGGGCTAAGAGTTTTGTAAGTTAGGTTATAATTCTTGTTTGCGCTAATAGTTTGTGTAGTTTAGATAACAATTCTTTTTAGCAATAACAGTTTGTGTAGTTTAGATAACAATTCATGTAAGCGCTAATAGTTTGTGTAGTTTAGATAACAATTCATGTTAACGTTAAGAGTATTTGTAATTTAAATAACAATTCCTGTTAGCGCTAAGAGTTTGGGTAGTTTAGATAAAAATTCTTTCTAGCGTTAACAGTTTGTGTAAGTTAGGTTACAATTCTTGTTTGCGCTAATAGTTTGTGTAGTTTAGATAACAATTCCTGTTAACGCTAATAGTTTGTGTAGTTTAGACAACAATTCATGTAAGCGCTAACAGTTTTTGTAGTTTATTAATGTTAACCTTCTCCCCTCCCAAAGTAAGCCAAAGATTTCTAGACCCAACAAGATACCTTAACACCCTTTTTGCCGCCTCCCAATCTCTCTTTTGTGGAATTTGCAAACTTTTGCTCAATGCACCAACAACTACAGCTATATCGAGCCTAGTGCAATTCATGAAGTAAATTAGACTTCCTACTACTTGTCTGTATGGTACTTCGGACATAAATTTTTGCTCTTCTGCACCGAGTTCCTCATCTATTATGAATCCAAACTAATGCTCTATTCCTTCAAGCTTTTGCTTATACTCCATAGGAGTTGCACAACCTTTGGCATCAGCCAAGCCAAATTTTTCCAACAGTTTCCTATCGCTTCTTTCTGAGTTAGCCTAATTATTTTCTTTTCTCTATCTCTTTCAACTTTTATTCCAAGGATAAATTTTGCCTCACCCAAATCCTTCATTTCAAATTGTGAATTAAGAGCGTGTTTTATCCTAGCAATTCCTTCTTTGTTCCTACTAAGTAGCAGCTAATCATCAACATACACAGCAATAAATATCACCTCATCAGGATTATCACCACACATCACATATACTAAATGATCTGAACTAATTCTAGTAAACCCTAATCTTGTCAAAAACTCATCTATCTTTGGGTTCCACTGCCTAGGGACCTGTTTTAGGCCATACAATGATTTTAAAAGTCTGCACACAAGATATTCTATTCCTACACCCTCATAACCCTCAAACTGCTTCATATAAATGACCTCATCTAAATCACCATGCAACAAGGCAGTTTTGACATCCATTTGGTGGATGTCAATATCCTCTTTGGCAGCTAATGTAAGTAAGATGAGGATAAATGGAAACCTTACAACCGGTGAAAAAGTTTTTTTATAATCTATTCCCTCCTTTTGATTATATCCCTTAGCAACCAAACGAGCCTTATACCTGTCTATGGTATCATCTGGGTTCAATTTTAATTTAAACACCCATTTACTTTCAATAGCTTTTTTTCTTGGAGGAAGTTCCACCTGATCCCAAGTTTGGGCCTCCATGATGGACTTCATTTCCTCATTGACGGCTTCCACCCAATGTTCGTTTTCATTAATCGAAAAAGCTTCTTTCAATGTTAGAGGCTCTTCTATATTTGCTGAATGAGCAAAGGCTACATTTTCTCCCCTCAGTTGTGCACTTCGCCTAACTCCACCTGGAAATTCTGTCGCTAGTATAGATGGTTGGGTCCTCCTCCTCGATACATGTGATTCTTCTTGATATTCAAATTAGCTTGAGGTAGAGGAGAGTCAACAACTCTTTCAGGCATAACACTTGCTGTTTCTGGTGGAGAAGATGATAACAAGTCACTTTGAGTTGATGTAGATGCGTTTTTTATTTTTTTCTTGAAAAGCATTGGATTTTCCTCTAAAAAGATATAATCAACACTTGAATCTTTCGTTGTATCTGTACGCTGACAAATTACATCTACTCTTTTTCCCTCATCCTTCACTATGATGTTTCTGGCTACCACAACTATATTTCTCATAATGTCATATACTTTATAACCCTTGGCATGATCATCATACCCTATAAATATGCCTGGTATGCCATTTGGCTCTAATTTCTATTTTTGTGGATCATTATCTAGCATGAATATCTTGCTTCCAAAACTTTGAAGTGACATACATCGGATTTGTATCCTATCCACGTTTCGTAAGGAGTTATATCCTTTATTGCTCTTGTTTCTAGCCTATTTGTCACATAAGCTGGACAATTCATATCCTTTGCCCAAAATTTGTAATCTATGTCCATATCAGCCATCATTGTCCTAGCATACTCTGATATGGTCCTATTCATCCTTTCTGAAACACCATTTTGTTCCAGAGAATATGGAACGGTTAGCTGACGTAAGATTCCATGAAATTTTAGGAATTCTTCAAATTCATTAGAAATGTACTCCCCTTCATTATCAGATCTGAATCCTCCTATCTTTCTCTCATGCAGATTTTCAACCCAAGCCTTATACTCTTTAAATTTTGAAAAAACTTCATCCTTACTCTTCAAAAAATAAACTGTAGTAAATTTACTATAATCATCGGTAAAGGTAAGCATAAACTTAGAACCTCCAATAGATGGATACCTAGATGGCCCCCATACATCTGAATAAATTAGTTCTAGCACCCTGCTACTTTTATGATCAGTTTGCGAAGGGAAAGGCAACTTATGTATTTTTCCTATTGCACAACCATCACATACATTTGATGCTCGTTTTGGACTAATTTTTACACCTTCCACCATCTTTTGATTTACCATCTTTTCTTATCTATCATAATTCAAATGTCCTAATCGTTTATGCCATAAATCACAATCACTGATTACACTTGAGTACATAACATCATTGTCATTGTCATTTGGAAGACTTAACCAATACAAATTGTTTCCTCCAGCAAATCCCTCTGCAACTATTTTCCCATTCTTACCGATTGTTTTCTTTCCATTCTCAGATATAGTTTTAAAACCTTTGTTTTCTACCACTGACGTAGAGAAAAAGTTTCTTTTAAAAGCTGGGACATCCAACACATCTTCCAAATCCCTTTTCACTGGTTTTCCCTCTACGTTTAACATAAGTGACACCCTCCCCTTAGCTTTCAACTCAACAAACGTATTATCACTAAAATAAATTTTGATGGGTGAAATAGATTGAATACTCTCAAATAGATGGCGATTGCGGCACATGTGGGCAGATGCGCCGGATTCCATAATTCATTCGTCTTTCTCCACGCCTTCCGTTGCTTGTGCCATCGCAAAGTATTTCTTTTCAATGTTTTTCGGGAAAGCTGCTCACTTCCTCCTTCTTAAGTTCGTTGAAGAGAGCAGTTGGGCGGCCTGATTGAGAAGGAACCAGGCATTCGTCCCATCCAGAGCAGAAAATTTCCTGTGGCTTTTGCTCTCTTGAATGGAATACACATTCTAAACACATGCCCTTTTTCATCACACTAATAGCATGTCAAAAGTGACCATGTAGGACCACTACCTTTGCCACTGCCACTACTATTGCTAATCTTAAAATCCGAAAACTGGTTAGCTAATGCCTGAACAGACTTACTACTACCTCTTTGTGCCATCTGGTTAGCTTCTTCACTCAAGATAAGTTGAATTGCTATTGCTATGTTCCATTAAAGCTGTGGAATAGCCCTAAGCCTATCCATGGCTCCCTTACATTCATCAAGCAAAGTTCTAATCAACAACATAGCCTGTTGAGGTGGTGAAAAGTCCCCACCTGCACTGGTACTTTGAAGAAACAACCTTTCCATAGTATGGCAATGATCTGATATACTACCTCCAAAATATTTAAATTCAAAAATCTGAGTGGCTATGTTAGTTTGGATAGTAACATCTAGCTGAACATACATAGCACGTACACTAAGCCAAACTTCAGAGGCTTTCTTCATCTCAAGATACGACATTACCAAGTCTTTTGTCACTGACTGCTTCAAGACGTAGAGGCGGTAAAGATTCTTCTTTCTCCAATCCGGCGCGGTCACATTTGCTGTTCCTTCCACAATGGGTGACAAGTCGCTCTCCTCCAAATATGACCTCAACATATCTTCCCAGTATATGTAGTCAGTTACGTCAAAAATAGGCAATTTGGGCGGTGGGCCCATAACTTGTTGAATGTCATGGGTATTGAGACTCGGCTGTGATCCACTCCCACTAGGAGTCACACTTGCACCAATAGGAATATTTGTCCCTGGAGGAGCCGGTGGAGCACTAGGGCTAATAGGAGCACTTGCAATAGGAGCTGAGCCATAAGTAGACATGACACTAGAAGCAAACCCAAAAAGAAATGCCTAGTAGACTAGATCAATAGTGTAAGATATGTAACTCCAAATAAAAGAGGTCTTTCAACCATAGAAACATGTACTATAAGCAAATCAAAGACAATAGAGCATAAAACACCTTAAAACTGCACTCAGTGCACTCATTTCCTTAACTCTTGTGTAGAATGTACATTTTGTATCAAATTGATCATTTTTAATTGAATTAAATACTCTAAAGATCTAGAAAACATCTAAAACGTATGTACATGGTTCGCTAGACACCCTAATGACAAAAATCTAAGTGTTTGGACCAGAATTGTCCACTAAAAATATCTTTACCCTAAAAATCCGGGTGATTCTTATCACGTCTACATTCATTGGCGGCCCTACACACTAATTAACTTAAAGATATCAATTCGTGTAGATACTACAAAAAAATCTACACTAAATTTGGTCAATATTGAACAGTTCGTATTCTAAAAATATTCTAAGTCTTAGACTCAAATTTCTAATACTTACCAAAGTTTCCTTTTCAATACTCCCCTTAAGCTTTAGAAGACTTACTCACTTAGACCACATGCTTTTCTGCAGTACTCCAATTTAGGAGCGGGAAGGGCTTTTGTCAACATATCCGCAACCATTTTCACATCAGGCAAATAACAAAGTTTTACCACTTTTGCAAATACTTTCTCACGTACCAAATGTAGCCGAATGTCCATATGCTTACTCTTAAAATTGTGACTTGGGTTTGTAGCCACAGAAATGGCTGCCTGATTGTCGCACCACATTACTTGTGTTCCGTGTTGTGTAAACCCCAATTCTTGAAGAAATGCCTTAATCCAAAGCAATTCCTTTAAGGCTGCGCTCGCAGCCATGTATTCGGATTCCATAGTAGATTAAGCCGTGACTTTTTGAAGTTTACTACTCCAACTACAAGTTCCACTTCCAATCTGAATGACATACCCAGTTGTAGACTTCCTTCTAGGCACATCACCATAGCTAGCATCACTCCAAGTATTAATACTAACCTTGTTCCCTCCCAAACTAAGCCAAAGATTCTTAGTCCAAACAAGATATCTTAAGACCCTTTTTGCTGCCTCCCAATCTCTCTTTCTTGGATTTTGTAGACTTCTACTCAACACACCAACACCTGCAGCTATATCGGTCCTAGTGCAATTCATGAAGTAAATTAAACTTCCTACTACTTGCCTGTAGGGTACTTGGGACATAAATTTTTGCTCTTCTGCACTGAGTTCCTCATCTATTATGACTCCAAACTCATGCTCCATTCCTTCAAGTTTTTGCTTATACTCCATAGGAGTTGCACAACCTTTGGCATCAACCAAGCCAAATTTTTCCAACATGTTTCCTATTGCTTCTTTTTAAGTTAGCCTAATGATTTTCTTTTCTCTATCTCTTTCAACTTGTATTCCCGGAATGTATTTAGCCTCACCCAAATCCTTCATTTCATATTTTGAATTAAGAGCGTGTTTTACTCTAGCAATTCCTTCTTTGTTTTTACTAATTAGCATCAAATCATCAACATACACAGCAATGAATATCACCTCATCAGGATTATCACCACACATCACATATACTGAATGATCTGAGCTAATTCTAGTAAACCCTAATCTTGTCAAGAACTCATCTTACTTTTGGTTCCACTGCCTAAGGGCCTGTTTTAGGCCATACAATGCTTTTAAAAGTCTGCACACAAGATTTTCTTTTCCTACTTCCTCATAACCCTCAAGCTGCTTCATATAAATGACCTCATCTAAATCACCATGCAAAAAGGCAGTTTTCACATCCATTTGGTGGATGTCAAAATCCTCTATAGCTGCTAATGTAAGTAAGATGCGGACAGATGGACACCTTACAACCGGTGAAAATGTTTCTTCATAATCTATCCCCTCCTTTTGATTAAATCCCTTAGCAACCAAACGAGCCTTATACCTGTCTATGGTATTATCTGGGTTCATTTTAACTTAAACACCCATTTACTTCCAATAGCCTTTCTTCCTGGAGGAAGTTCCACCAGATCCCAAGTTTGGGCCTCCATGATGGACTTCATTTCCTCATTGATGGCTTCCACCCAATGTTCCCTTTCATTTCTCGAAAAAGCTTCTTTCAATGTTAAAGGCTCTTCTATGTGTGCAGAATGAGCAAAGGCTGCATTTTCTCCCCTGAGTCGTGCACTTCGCCTCACTCCACCTGGAAATTCTGTCGCTGGTATAGATGGTTGGGTCCTCCTCCTTGATACATGTGATTCTTCTTGTGATTCAGTTTCAGCTTGAGGTAGAGGAGATTCTACAACTCCTTCGGGCATAACACTTCCTGTTTCTGGTGGAGAAGATGATTCCAAGTCATTTTGACTTAAACTAGATGCATTTTCAACATTTTTCTTGAAAAACATTGGATTATCCTCTAAAAAGATATAATCAACACTTTTATCTTTCTTTTCATCGCTACATTGACTAAATACATCTACTCCTCTTCCCTCATCCTTCACTATGATGTTTCTGGCTACCACAACTCTATTTCTCTTAATGTCATATACTTTATAACCCTTGGCATGATCATCATACCCTAAAAATATACCTGGTATGCCTTTTGGCTCTAATTTCCATTTTTGTGGATCTTTATCTAGCAAGAATACCTTACTTCTAAACACTTTGAAGTGACTTACATCTGGTTTGTGTCCGGTCCACATTTCATAAGGAGTTTTATCTTTTATTGCCCTTGTTTCTAGCCTATTTCTCACATAAGCTGCACAATGCATAGCCTCTGCACAAAATTTGTAATCTATGTCTATATCAGCCATCACTGTCCTAGCACACTCTGATATGGTCCTATTCATCCTTTTTGAAACAGCGTTTTGTTTCGGAGAATAAGGAACGGTTAGTTGACGTGAGATTCCATGCAATTTAAGGAATTCTGCAAACTCATTAGAAATGTTCTCCCCTCCATTATCAGATCTGAATCCCGCTATCTTTCTCTCATGTAGATTCTCAACCCAAGCCTTATACTCTTTAAATTTCGAAAAAACTTCATCCTTACTTCTCAAAATATAAATTGTAGTAAATCTACTATAGTCATCTGTAAAGGTAAGCATAAACTTAGCACCTCCCACATATGGATATCTAGATGGCCCCCATACATCTGAATAAATTAGTTCTAGAACCCTGCTACTTCTATGATCAGTTTGCAAAGGGAAAGGCAACTTATGAATTTTTCCCATTGCACAACCATCACATACATTTGATGCTGGTTTTTGACTAATTTTTACACCTTCCACCATTTTTTGATTTACCATCTTTTCTAATCTATCATAATTCACATGTCCTAAACGTTTATGCCATAAATCACAATCAATGATTACACTTGAGTACATAACATCATTGTCATTATCATTTGCAAGACTCAACCGATACAAATTTTTACCTCCAGCAAATCCTACTGCAACTATTTTCCCATTCTTACTGACTGTTTTTTTTCCATTCTCAGATATAGTCTTAAAACCTTTCTTTTCTACCACTGACGTAGAGAAAAACTTTCTTTTAAAAGCTGGAACATGCAACACATCTTCCAAGACCCTTTTCACAGGTTTTCCATCTACATTCAACATAAGTGACACCCTCCCCTTTGCTTTCGACTCAACAAATGTATCATCACTAAAATAAATTTTGATTGGTGAAATAGATTGAATACTCTCAAATAGATGGCGATTGCGGCACATGTGTGCAGATGCACCGAAGTCCATTATCCATTCGTCTTCCTCCAGGCCTTCCGTTGCTTGTGCCATCGCAAAGTATTTCTTCTCGTTGTTGATGGGAAAGCTGCTCACTTCCTCCTCTTTAAGTGCATTGGAAAATGATGTTGGGCGTCCATTTTAGGTAGATGGAACTCGGCTTTCGTCCCAACCTGAGCGAAAATTTCCCGTAGCTTTGGCTCTTTTATAGGCATTACACAACCTGAAAACATGGCCCTTTTCATCACAGTAGTAGCAAGTCAAAGGTGACCTTCTAGATCCACTACCTCCACCACTGCCACTACCACTACCACTGCGAATCTTAGAGTTTGAAAACTGGTTAGCTAAAGCCTGAACAGACTTACTACTACCTCTTTGTGACATCTGGTTAGATTCTTCACTCAAAACAAGTTGAATCGCTAAGGCTATGTTCCATTGACGGTGTGGAATAGCCCTAAGCCTATCCATAGCTCCCTTGTACTCATCAGGTAAAGTTCTCATCAATAACATAGCTTGCTGAGGGGGCGAAAAGTCCCCACCTGCACTAGTACTCTGAAGGAACAACCTTTTCATAGCATGACAATGATGTGACATACTACCTCCTAAATACTTCAATTCAAAGATCTGAGTGGTTATGTTAGTGTGCACTGTAACATCTAGCTGAACATACATAGCACGTACACTGAACCAAACTTCACAAGTTTTCTTCATCTCAAGATACGACATTACCAATTCTTTTGTCATAGACTGCTTCAAGACGTTGAGGCAATGGAGATTCTTCTTTCTCCAATCCGGTGCAGTCACATCCACTGTTCCTTCCACAATGGGTGACAAGTCCCTCTCCTTGAAATATGAGCTCAGCATATCTTCCCAATATAAGAAGTCAGTTCCATCAAAAATAGGCAATTTGGGCGATGGGCCCATAACCTGTTGAAGGTCATGGGCATTAAGACTCGGCTGTGATCCACTCCCACTATGAGTCACACTTGCACCTGCAGGAGCAAGTGGAGCAATAGGGCTAATAGGAGCACAAGCAATAGGAGCTGAGAAATTATCAGACATTTCAGCGGAAGCAAACCCAAAGAGAAATGCCTAGAAGACTAAATCTATAGTGTAACATATGTAACTCCAAACGAAAGAGGTATTTCAACCAAAAAATCATGTACTACGAGCAAATTAGAGACAATAGAGTATAAAACACCTTAAACTGCACTCAGTGCTCTCATTTCCTTAATTCTTGTGTAGAATGTACATTCTGTGTTGAATTGATCAATCCTAATTGAACTAAATACTCAAAAGATCTCGAAAACATCTATAAGATCTAAAAACATCTAAAATATTTGGAAAATATCAAAAACGTATGTACATGGTTCACTAGACACCCTACTGACAAAAATCTAAGTGTTTGGACCAGAATTGTCCACTAACAATATCTATACCCTAAAAATCCGGGTGATTCTTATCACGTCTACATTCATTGGCGGCCCTACACACTAATTTACTAAAAGATATCAATTCGTGTAGATACTACAAAAATATCTACACTAAATTTGGTCAATATTGAACAATTGGTATTCTAAAAATATTCTAAGTCCTAGACTCAAATTTCTAAGACTTACTAAAGCTTACTTTTCAATAATATTGAACAATTGGTATTCCAGAAATATTCTAAGTCCTAGACTCAAATTTCTAAGACTTACTAAAGCTTACTTTTCAGTAGTTAGTTCTAACAAAGTGGGTAGTTTTAGATAAAGATTCCAACTAGCGCTAACAATTTGTGTAAGTTAGGTTACAATTCGTGTTAGCGATTACAGTTTTTGTAATTTAGATATTTTGGGTAGTTTATATTTCAAATCTTGTTAGCGCTAACTATTTGTGTTGTTCTAGATAACAATTTCTGTTAGCGTTAACATTTTGAGTAGTTTAGATAACAATACCTGTTAACGCTAACATTTTGTGTAAGTTAGGTTACAATTCCTGCTAGCGCTAACAGTTTGTGTAGTTTAGGTCGTTAGCTCTAATAGTTTGTGTAGTTTAGATAACAATTTCTGTTAGCCCTTATTGTTTGTGTAGTTTAGATGACAATTCTTGTTAGCGCTAACAATATTTGTAGTTTAGATAACAATTCTTGTTAATGCTGACAGTTTGTGTAGTTTAGATAACAATTCTTGTTAGCGATAACATTTGTGTAAGTTAGGTTACAAATCTTGTTAGCGCTAAAAGTTTTTGAAATTTAGGTAACAATTCCTGTTAGGGCTAACAGTTGTGTAAGTTAGGTAAAAATTCATGTTAGAGCTAACAGTATGTGTAGTTTAGATAACCATTTATGTTAGCGCTAACAGTTGTGTAAGTTAGGTTACAATTCTTGTTAGCGCTAACAGTTTGTGTAATTTAGGTAACAATTCGTGTTAGCCCTAACAGTTTATTTAAGTTAGGTAACAATTCATGTTAGCGCTAACAGTTTTTGTAATTTAGAATACAATTCACGTTAACGCTAATAGTTTGTGTAAGTTAGGTAACAATTCATGTAAGCACTATTTGTTTGTGTAGTTTAGATATAAACTCCTGTAAGCGATAATAGTTTATGTAGTTTAGATAACAATTCCTGTTAGCACTAACAATTTGTGTAAGTTAAGTTACAATTTATATAGCGCTAATAGTTTGTGTAATATGGGAAATAATTCCTATTAGCGATAATATTTTGTGTAGTTTAGAAAATAACTTTTTTGTCCATAGCCTATTTCAGCCATGGATTACTCACGGAAACACCCAGAGACTACCTCAAAAACAGCTGTGTTTCACACAACAGAGATTACTCCACAATAATTTGATTCACCTCAAACTGCACGAATATGAAGTATACCATTTACAATGTAAACTCCCAAATTTACAGCCAAATCCACCAGGCCATCTAGAAGATATAAGCTCCAGAGTTTCACAAAAACAGTTGACGTCTTCACAAACTAACCACTTAGAATGCTCACATAATCTTTCAGAGATACTGGAATACAACGAAACTTCACACACATATAGATTTTATATATAGGATAAGTCAACAACGTTTCACATGAAAGCACCAAATAGAGTGATCACACCAACAGGTCAAAGTTGCAGAAAATTATCTGCCATTGCTTTGATAAACTTGACTGCGATGTCACAATAATCTAAGTCCTACAAGTTTTACTCCAAAAGTTCACTATTGTATGTACAGAGGCATGCCATCCGTACATTATCTACCACCTACCTAAATTACTACGAGTATACCCGAATAATTCGATGATATCAGAATGAATTAATCTATACTAATAAACTAATTAACACAAGGACAAACCACTGTTCAACCAAATATTTACACCGACATCGCCGAAAAATCAGCTTGCTTAGTCACTTGTGATATTTGTGTGAATCTCGTCCACCGACTTGATTCATATCAACAGCAGTTGCGTTGTCAGCTTCGTCGCAGTTGCGTTGTCACATACCTGGCCATATCCAAAAATAACCGCAGCTTCGTAGCAGCTGCGTTGTCATATTTAAAGTACATTTGTCTCAAATAGACGCGCCGTACCGGCGGCGCATATTTCAACGTTTCGTACATTTCAAATTGGATCTCTTCGCGATCTGCCATCCATTTCTTACTGCGTAGTTACTACACTCAATAACTTCCTTTCTTCACTTTAGTTTTATCCGGCTCCCCCAATTTGTGAATCCATTTAGACCTCCACGTTAATATTATACGCACGAAACGTCTCAAGCGTACAAAGAGTCGTGTTTTTACGAAACTAAGTTTTTAAAAACAACACTCCCACGAAAATTTAGTTTGTGCACTAGAATAAAGTTTGAAGTGTTTCAAGTCTCAAACTCCACCAGTGCTTTTGTTGCGTTGATATACTTCGTTGCGGCGCTGCTATATTTCGTTGTTGCGTTGTTATGTTGCGTTGCTACGTTGCGACGCGAACGTCTTCTGCTAATTCACCACTGCTTCCGCTGCGTTGCTATGCTGCGTTCCGACGCGAACTGCTTTTGCTGATTCTCCACTGCTTCCGCTGCGTTCCTGCCATGCTTTCCAAACTTCCTTTTCTTGACAACTACCTCCTTGCCGACTTACTCATTTAATATTCAAACACTCTTTGTCTTCCATGAAAACTTTATCATCAATTCCCTTAATTTCTGTGAATTTTAAAGACTAACAAATTTTAATATCGTCCCGTAACAGCTCCCCCTATGCCATAAACGCCAAATTGTCCTTTCACTAATGATATAACACCTCTGTAATAAATATGTAATCCACCCGTAATCGTCACTTTGTCATATGATCAGTATTTGTCGAAAATATCTCGTCTTCTACACACTTTCATTAAACAGTTGTTGCACCTTCTCTCCTATTACATACATCCACGTCTTCCCCTTTCTTTGATATATGTTACTGACGCTGCAGCACAAAATTCTTTTAAAATTTCTTGAACGGTCGTTCAAGTCTCCCTCTTTTTCTGTCACACATTTTCTCAACGTTGTCGGTTGCGTTCTTCGGTATGATCGATTTTGAAATATTTTTCTTCTCCAACTGTCTGTCCTTGTTTTCTTATGACCTCCTGATTTGTCCATAGACTTTGTAATTTTTCATTGGTTTCCCTTCCCATTACCTCTATACAGTATAATTTTTCTCACTAAGTTTTGGTCTTTATCCCTAGATCTGCCACTTCTTTTAACTATATTTATTTTCAATATATTCATTGTGATCCTCTTTCCAGGAAGTTGATATTTCCTCTTCCTAATATTCTTTCTTATTTTCCATATTCCTCCAAAGTTATGACTTTATCCGCTCCCATGAACTATCTTCTTTAGCCTTATTTTCTCAACACTTATTGTCGGTTTTTCTTTGAGTTCAATAATTTTTAAACCCACAGTATTTTCCACTTCTGATATTTATTCCCCATTTTGTGTCAATTCACTCTTTTCTATCTTATCTTCTTCTTTTTCCCTTTCTCTAAGTTCTGTTTTTATTTTAGTGTTCTCTTATTCTAAGAAATGTTAATCAATCAATTTTAAGTTTACTTCTTTAACTCCCCTTATTTCAAGAATCTCTTCTCCCTCTACGTTATTCTCACACACCTTTTTATCACAAGAAGAAGTCACACAAACCGAGTTTTTTTTTCACACTCTTCCTTTTTTCATTTTTTTCGGTGATAATTATTTTTCCAGTTTCTTCCGCCTCCATGTGCCTTTCACTTCCTTCTACTTCTCTTATTGTAGTTGCCTCTTCCTTTAGTAAGTTTGTGTCACTCACCAATATGTCATAAGAAATACTGATTGTAACCGGATCCTTTTCTGTCATCTTTTTTTCCTCATTCCGAACAACACAGAAGGTCGGTAAATGAATAAATTCGTCAACACACGGTGCATGCCTTTTGTTACCTGTCGAGTCTTATCCCTCACTCACGAAGGCACTTGATTCCCTTCTTGTTGGGGGTCGGACTAGGTTCTTGTCCCATCCATCTCTAGAATTGCCTCTAACACATGCACTTCTATACGATGGACGTGCCCTAAGGTATGTCCTAAATCATTACAGTAAAAACAATTCTTAGGCCGATCTTCAAACTTACTATTACCTTTACTTTTCTGAAACTGTGACCTAGATTCCTTTATATTCCTTTCACTTGATAAAACCTTTCTATTAGCTTCTTCATTTAGAACAACTCGTCTAGCTACAGTTAAACTCCAATCTTTTTTATCAATTAAAGTTAGTCGATCCAGTGCACTCTTATATTCTTTAGGTAGACTTCTCATTAACAAGATAGCTTGTTGAGCATCTGTAAAGTTACCTCCTGCCAAATCATTTTCCGCAAATAATACTTTTGTAAGTCAATACAGTGTTTCTCCATACTACCTCCTACATACTTGTGCTCAACTATTTTGGTAACACTACTAAGCCAATGATATAAAGACGTCTTTGCATACATACATTCTAAGTTCTTCTTTAATTCAGCTGCCTTTTTAAAACTTAGGTATGACATTACCAAATCCTGAGTCAAGGAGTTCTTGATAACCCTTAGGCACTCATGATTTTTCCTTTTCCATCCATTTGATGTTTCGGCCAAGGTACCGTCCACCACATCCATTAGCTACATCATCTAGAAGTAGCTCTCGAGCACACACTTCCAGTAGTGATATTTTGATCCATAAAATATAGGTAGCCATGGGTGTGGCCCCATAACCTGTTGTCCATGGCCTATTTCAGCCATGGATTACTCACGGAAACACCCACAGACTACCTCAAAAATAGTTGTGTTTCAGATAGCACAGATTACTCCACAATAAACAAAATCACCTCAAAATGCACCAATATGCATTATACCATATACACTGTAAACCCGCAAAGTTACAGCTGAATCCACCAAGGCATCTAGAAGATATAATCTCCAGAGTTTTACAAAACCAGCTGACAGCTTCACAAACTAACCAATTAGACTGCTCACAGAATCTTACAGAGATACTGGAATACAATGAAACTTTACCCACACATAGATTCTATATCATAGAACAACTCCACAAAGTTTCACATGAAAGCACCAAACAGAGTGATCACACCAACGGGTCAAAAATGCAAAAAACAGTTTGCCATTGCTTTGATAAACTTGACTGGGATGTCACAATAATCGAAATCCTACAAGTTATACTCATAGAGTTCACTATTCTATGTACGGAGGAATACCAGCCGTATATTATCTACCACCTACCTAAATTACTACGAGTATACCCGAATAATTCAATGTATGTCACAATGAATTAATCTATACTAATAAACTAATTAACACAAGGACAAACCAAAGTTCAACCAAAATATTTACACCGAAATCCTCGAAAATTCAGCTTGCTTAGTCACTTGTGATATTCGTATGAATCTCGTCCACCAATATGATTCATATCAACAGCAGCTGCGTTGGCAGCTTCGTCGCAGCTGCGTTGTCACATACCTGGACCTATCCAAAAATAACCGCAGCTTCGTAGCAGCTGCATTGTCATATTTGAAGTACATTTGTCTCAAATAGATGGGCCGTACTGGCGGCACATATTTCAACGTTTCATACATTTGAAATCGGATCGCTTCGCGATCCGCCATCCATTTCTTACTACGTAGTTACGCCACTCAATAACTCCCTTACTTCACTTTAGTTTTATCCGGCTCCCCCAATTTGTGAATCCCTTTAGACCTCCACGTTAATAATATACGCACGAAACGTCTCAAGCGTACAAAGAGTCGCGTACGCACGAAACTAAGTTTTCAAAAACAACAACGTTAACACGAATTGTTATCTAAATAACACAAACTGTTAGCCCTAACAAGAATTGTAACCTAACTTACCAAATTGTTAGCGCTAACAGGAATTGTTATCTAAAATACACAAACTATTAGCGCTTAAAGGCATTGTTACCTAAATTACACAAACTTTTAGCGCTAACAACAATTGTAACCCAACTTACACAAACTGTTAGCGCTAGTAGGAATTTTCATGTAAACTACACAAACTGTTAGCGTTATCAAGAATTGTTATCTAAACTACAAAAACTGTTAGCGTTAATAGGAATCGTTATCTAAACTACACAAAATATTGACGCTAACATGTATTGTTACCTAAATTACAATCACTATTAGCCCTAACAAGAATTGTAATTTAACTTAGACAAACTGTTAGCGTTAACATGAACTGTTATCTAGACTACACAAATTGTTAGCGCTTACATGAATTGTTATCTAAAATACACAAAACAGTTAGCGCTTACATGAATTGTTATCTAAAATACACAAACACTTAGCGCTAATAGGCACTGTTACCTAAATTACACAAACTGTTACCGCTAACAAGAATTCTATATAAACTACACAAACTGTTAGCGCTAACAAGAATTGTTACCTAAATTACAATCATTGTTAGCGCTAACAAGAATTGTAACCTAACTTACAGAAACTCTTAGCGCTAACAAAAATTGATACCTATATTACACAAACTATTAGCGCTAACAAAAATTGTAACCTAGTTTTCACAACAATAAACACTATCAGAAATTGTCATCTAAACTACACAATCTCTTAGCGTTAACTTGAAATGTTATCTAAACTACACAAACAGTTTGCCCTAAAAAGAAATGTAACCTAACTTACACAGCTATCAGCGCTAACATGAATTGTAATTTAACTTAGACAAACTGTTAGCGTTAACATGAACTGTTATCTAAACTACACAAATTGTTAGCGCTTACATGAATTGTTATCTAAAATACACAAACAGTTAGCGCTTACATGAATTGTTATCTAAAATACACAAACAGTTAGCGCTAATAGGCACTGTTACCTAAATTATACAAACAGTTACCGCTAGCAGGAATTCTATATAAACTACACAAACTGTTAGCGCTAACAAGAATTGTTACCTAAATTACAATCATTGTTAGCGCTAACAAGAATTGTAACCTAACTTACAGAAACTCTTAGCGCTAGCAAAAATTGGTACCTATATTACACAAACTATTAGCGCTAACAAAAATTGTAACCTAGTTTACACAACAATTAACACTATCAGAAATTGTCATCTAAACTACACAATCTCTTAGCGTCAACTTGAATTGATATCTAAACTACACAAACAGTTTGCCCTAAAAAGAAATGTAACGTAACTTACACAACTATCAGCGCTAACATGAATTGTTATCTAAACGACACAAATTGTTAACGCTAACAAGAATTGTAACCTAACTTACACAAACTGTTAGCGCAAGTTGGAATTTTTATCTAATCTACACATACTGTTAGCGCTAACATGAATTGTTATCTAAACTATGTTGGTTTTTTGAAATGTTAGTTTTGTGCGCACACGACGTTTTGTGCGTGCGCGTGTTCGCGTGTGTATTTAATTATTGAAAGTAATGTGGTGGTTCGAATGGTTTGCAAAATGGGGGAGTAGATGTACGAGGAAAATAAAGGCATGTAAAGAAGTAATTAAGTGGCGCGGAATGCGTTGGAAAATGGATGGCGGATCGCAATGCGATCCAATTTGAAACATTTGAAATGTTGAAAATGTGCGTTGCCCGTACGGAACGTAAATTGTTAATCGAAGGACGTGCTTACGGTACGGGCTAGATTTGGAGAGAATGACGTCCTTTCGTCAAGTGTACTTTGGAACCACGCGGCATAACATCGCCGGTGCCGAATAAGATCTACGGACGGCGGAAAAATGTCTTTGTTATCTTTCAACAAGTGGGACGCGAAATCGCGTCCATCTCATTATATATATTTTGGACGATTAGGATTTGTTTGACGAAATCCTTAAGGTTTGTAGCGGCGCCGTCAGTTTGGTCATTTCGGTGAGGGACGCGAAATCGCGTCCATCACATGAAATTTATTATGGACGGTCCAGATTCGTTTGATGAAATTCGAAATGTTTGTAAATATTTGCAACAATGTTTTGTCTTACGTGTATTAGGTCTTAGTGTAGATCTATTCATTCTGACACGTCACGAAGTATTCGGGTTACGAACGGCGGGTATGCCTTCGTACAGTTAGTAGTATGCTCTAGTGAATATTTGTAGAACTTAGGGCGTGTTCCCATGTAACTCAAACTTTGAAACGTTACTTTGGATTTTAGCGCAGATTTTACGGTTTACTTCTCAAAGTGTTCCTATGTCAATCATTACTTGCACCTTCATTAATTCAAATATGTGACAGGTGTAGATGCCTACAGAATATGCGAAAGCTTACGATAGCACGAAACGAAATGTAGACGACTACGAAACTTCGAAAGATAAGTGACGCCACGGTTGTAGACGTCGAGTTTTTTGTGACATTGTAGATGTTTAGGGTTTTCTGACATTGCGAAGTCATGTTACCTTGTGACGTCATCAACAGATAAACTTTCCGCCATGGCTTCCCGATTTCTTTTTCTTACCATTTATCATTCAATATGCCATCAAAATGAGATCAAAAATATATATAAAAAAAGGAAAAAAACATATCTTTCATTTGATACAATTATTGCTCATTTCATTAAGAGATGAGAGAAAGAGGAGCGGTCGAATGAAAAAGATGGGGAGAGACGAGGACGTTGTAAATTTTTGCAAAAAACCCAGAATAAAAGTGGAGGTCCAAGACCCCAACGAATTTTTTTTCCGTACATGTTGGTCATTTTTGTACGTACATGTGCGTGACGAACATGGAAATAAATAGCGTGTATTCTCCCTCGTTCAAAAATTTTCGAAAAGGTTTCACGCGTGCTATACTTGCTTTCTATCCGGCGATAGAGTGTTATTCTGGTTAAAATAAGATCGCAATTGGAATCCAGTACAAGTGTGAAGATGAGCTGGAAGTGGGTCGCCATGATAATAACGCCAAATTGCCGTACCTTCCAAGTTCCAAGATGGCGCAAAATGTACTTGTGATTTTGCCCATTTTTCGTACAGCGTAATATTTTCTCGTTGGAAGTTCCATTTTCTGTGAAAACGTCGAAAAAAACCCTTACTTGAGCACATGGGAACACGCCATTAGTCATTTTTAGACTTAGGAACTATTGGGACAAAAACTGTTTTCCTCCTTTTTGGTAATTTCATCAGATTATTGCTCTCAGTTTTATAAGCAAAATTATCTCAATTTTGCAGGTGTGTTCCTCTTTGCAGTGGAAATATAGTGGCAAATTTGCAAACCTATTGTGTGTCTGGTTTGTTTGGGAATTCATTGTGAAGTTAGTCGGTTGTCGAGGGCACGGCAACACGTTTTCGCCTTTGGTGTGGGAAATATGGTTGGTATATTTATATAGTAATTTGTGGAATACTAAGTGGCCTAGGAACAATCTGCTTGTGTAGTTTCAGCTAAGTTTGGTAATTCTGTAGAATTCTCAGTGGAATCAAAGTAGGTTGTTTTGGGGTAGTCTGTGGTGCTTCCGAGGGTACATTCATGGCTGCAAATGACTATGAACAACAAACTACACAAACTATTAGCGCTGACAAGAATTGTTATCTAAACTACACAAACAGTTAGTGTTAACGGGAATTGTTACCTATATTACACAAACTATTTGCGCTAACAAGAATTGTAACCTAACTAACACAAACTGTTAGCGCTAACAAGAATTGTTGTCTAAATTACAGAAACCGTTAGCTTTAACAGAAGTTGTTACCTAAATTACACACACAATTAGCGCTAACAAGAATTGTTACCTAACTTACACAAACTGTTAGCGCTAACAAGAATTGTGACCTAACTTACACAAACTGTTAGCGTTAACAAAAGTTGTTATCTAAACTACACAAACTGTTAGCACTAACAGGGATTGATACCTAAATTACAAAAACGGTTAGAGCTAACAAAAATTGTAACCTAACTTACACAAACTATTAGCGTTAACAGGAATTGTTATCTAAACTACACAAATTGTTAACGCTAGTAGGAATTGTTACCTTACTTATAGAAACTGTTAACGCTAACAATAATTTTAACCTAACTTACACAAACTGTAAGCGCTAACAGGAATTGTTACCTAACTTACAAAAAATGTTAGCGCTAAAAGGATTTGTTACCTAACTTCCACAAACCATTAGCTCTACCAAGAATTGTTACCTATCTTACACACACTTTTAGTGCTAGTAGAATTTTTATCTAAACTACACAAACTGTTAACACTAACATGAATTGTCACCTTACTTACAAACACTGTTAGCGCTAACAAGAATTGTTATCTAACTTACAAAAATCGTTAGCGCTAAGAAGAATTGTTATCTAAATTAAACAAATTGTTAGCGCTAACAAGAATTGTTACTTTATTATCACAAACTGTTAGCGCTAACAGCTGTTGTTATCTAAACGACACAAATTGTTAGCGGTTACATGAAATGTAACCTAACTTACACAAACTTTTAGCGCTAACACAAATTGTTATCTATGTTGTTCTGAGGCAACTAGTGCCCCGGAAGAAGAAGAAGCACAAGCACCGGCAGTTGCCATATTAATCAATACACAAAGAGGAAACTCTCAGTAAAAACCCACAATAGACCAACTTCACAATTAAACCCCTTCCAAACCAGACACACCCTACGTCTGCAAATTTTACACAATGTAAATTATACAAAAAACAAACCACATGAAGAACTTCAAATGGTTTTGCCCTAAGATCACATTGATCTTGTAATTGAAAGACACCCAAAAGTTGCTTTGTAGTTTTGCATACAAAGAATTCCTATCTCCAAAATTTTCTAAGTCCTATATATTCAAGTGAACCTGCACCTGATCTACACCATTGGTTGACCGGTACAATAAACCAAATCAAACAAAAACCTGCTATTAATCAAACACAATATTTTAAACAAACCTAAACTAATTAACCGTTAAGTTGAAATAGTACGCGGTCAAATTTTGTCCGCTGAAATGACGGTGCAGTCAAGATTCTTTTTCCAAAAAATAACGGCGGACGAAGTCCGCCGTTTGCACATTTTGTCATAGCCGAAGATGAACCTCCACGTGGAAACCCGGTCCCCAAACGAGACTGTACTTTCTATCATCCGAAACACACAATCTTGACTTCCCCACAAACAAACACGTGTGCCTGGAGTGTATTCAGCCCGTGTACTCCCTTCGGACTTACATACAACACTAAAAATCTTTCTACGATAAATCAGCCTGCACACAAAACGACTAAGTTCGAAATCTATTTCTCACACACGAGATATAGAGAGGACTAAAGGTTTCCAAAACAACACTCCCCTAAACCTTTAGACTCTCTCAGCCACTAAGTCCACACACATCTCTACAAAACTTCAATTTAGGTGCTAGTAAAGCCTTAGTCATCATATCGGCTACCATCGTCTCATCCAGCAAGTAACTGAGTTTTAAAATTCTGTTCATCACCTTCTCTCTCACAAAATGCAACTTGATATTAATGTGTTTGCTTTTGAAATGATGACTTGGGTTAGATGCAATCACAATAGCAGCCAGGTTATCACACCTTACTATTTGAGGTCCGGATTGCATAAAATGAAGTTCTTGAAAGAGAGACTTTACCCACAATAACTCCTTTACAGCTGAGCTTTCCGCCATATATTCAGCCTCCATTGTAAACTGAGCCATTACCTTTTGAAGCTTGTTGCTCCATCAACATGTTCCACTTCCGATCTTTAATATAAATCCGGTGGTGGAACGGCTGCTTGGCATATCTGCGTAACTAGCATCGCTCCAAGTTTGAATTTTTACTTCGTCTCCACCGAGAGCAAGTCGAAGATTTCGTGTCCCTGCAAGGTACCAAAGAACCCTCTTTGTTGCCTCCCAATCCGTTTTCTTATGATTTTGCAAACTCTGGCTCAAGGCACCAGCTGCTACCGTAATTTCTGACCTCGTGCAATTTATGAAGTAGATTAGGCTGCCGACAATCTGCCGATATGGAATGGTGGCCATAAAATCTGCCTTCCCTGACTCCAAAGTGTCGTCAAAAATGACACCTCCATCGGTCTCCATACCTTCCACTTTCTAGTTAAACTCCATGGGAGTGGCACTTCCCTTTGCCTTTGCCATGCCAAATCTTTCAAGCACATTCCCAATCGCTTCCCCCTGGGTTAGATAGATTAATCTCCTATCTCTATCCCTTTTTACTTGAATTCCAAGAATATACTTTGCCTCACCTAAATCCTTCATCTCAAATCTTGAATTCAAGGCTGCTTTAATTTTATTAATCTCATTCAATGACTTACTTAGTAGCAGCAAATCATCTACATACACCGCAATGTAAATAATCCCATCTTCCCCTTCCATAGCATAGATTGAGTGATCTGAACTAATCCTTTCAAAGCCAAGACCGGTTAAAAACTCATCTAGTTTTAGATTCCACTGACGAGGAGCCAGCTTCAGACCGTAAAAGGATTTCAACAACTAACACACAAGATTTTCTTTTCCGGTCTCTACATACATTTTAGGCTGCTTCATATAAATCACTTCTTCTAAGTCTCCATGCAAGAAAGCGGTTCTAAAATCCATTTAATGTAATTCCATATCTTCAATGGCCGCTAAAGACAACAAACTTCTAACAATTCGAAACCGGACGACCGGAGAGAAAGTTTCTTCATAGTCAATTCCCTCCTTTTGACTATAACCCTTTACAACAAGCCTAGCCTTGTATCTCTCAATGGAATTATCTGGATTTAACTTAACTTTGAAGACCCACTTACAACCGATTGCCTTTCGGTCCGGCGGAAGTTCCACAATCTCCCAAGTGTGAGCCTCCATTATCAATCGCATTTCATCGTTCGCCGTGGAGATCCATTGATCTTTTTCCGGAGATGAAAAAGCCTCCTCTATTGTAGCCGGTTCCATTGTGCTGGCAAAAAATTGAGCATGTTCCACCGGTTCACCTTGCAGCCTGCTGCTTTGCCTTTTTCCCCCCGGAAAATTTGAGGCTGGAAGTGTCGGATCCGTATGTGGCCGCCAAGGAGGAGGATGAGAATGAGGAGGTGGTGGGGGGGAGGCGGAGGAGGGCGAGTACTCTGGAAAAGTGGAGCATCCGGAGTGTTCGGAGTAGGAATAGGAGATGTTCCACCACCGATAGATGAGGAATAGGTGGTGGAAGATGTAAAAGGAGCACTCTCAAAAATAACAATTTCTTGATTTTTGGCATTTTTCTCTAAATCTGTCATGCCAAACACATCAACCGATTGAATTTCTTCCTTAACCTGAATATTTCTAGCAACTTGAAGAGTTTTTCTATCCGTATTGTATACTCTATAGCCTATAGACTCATCATCATATCCCATAAAAATCCCGAGAACCGATTTCGGACTAAGCTTGGAAATAGGGAGATTATCCATAATAAATCATTTGCTCCCAAAAACCCGGAAGTGACTAACATTAGGCTATCTTCCGGTCCACACTTCATATGGTGTTTTCCCTTTCACGGCTCTAATTGCTATTCTATTTCTTATATATAAAGCACAAGAGAAAGCCTCACCCCAAAACTTGAAATCTATCCCTTTATTTAACATCATAGATTTTGCACATTCTGTTAAAGTTCGGTTGAGTCTTTCTGATACTCCGTTTTGCTCCGGAGTATAGGGAACTCTATACTGCCGAGAAATGTCATTTTCTTTTAAATAGTCCGAGAATGCATGAGAAATATATTCACCTCCGTTGTGAGACCGAAGGGAGAAGATCGGATTCCCATGAAGCTTTTCCGCCCAAACCCAAAAGTGCTTGAAGTGAGTGAACACCTCACTCTTCTCCTTTATAAAGTAAACCTTTGTGTATCGAGAGAATGTTGTTTTGAAAAGTCAATTTCGTGCGTACGAGACAGTTTGCCCGTAACTGCTAATTGGACTTAATATGGAGCTTTGAATAGATTCACGGATTGGGGGAGCGAACGGATTGATATAATTAAAGTGATGTAAAATACTCATTGAGTGGTGTGAACAAGCTGTGACAAATGGACGGCGGATTGCGAAGCGATCCGATGTAAAATAAACGGAATGTTGGAATAGGCGCCGCCAGTACTGCGGAGCTGCGACGCAGTTAAGTCAACGTAGCTGCGGCTATTTGTATGATCCGTACGGACAACGCAGCCAGCGCAACCAGCGCAGCCAGCGCAGCTGCGGATAAAATGACTAGGTTAGATCTCGAGTAATGATTATTGTACGGTAGTGGTAGCTTAGTAGTTGCTTAGTGGTAGCTTGGTTTCTGACATACGAAGAGTACGGTGTAAATATTATATTCAACAGAGGTTTGTCCTTTTGACTAAATAGTATATTAGAGTAGATACAGTACGGCTGGTATGCCTCCGTACTCTGAGTATAACTTGCAGGACTTAGATTATTTTATGTATCGCAGTCAAGTTAATCAAAGTAATGGCAGACTGTTTTCTGCATCTTTGCCTGTTGGTGTGATCACTCTGATTGGTGCTTTCATATCAAACTTTGTGGAGCTATTCTATGATATAGAATATATATGTGTGTGAAGTTTCATTGTATTCCAGTATCCCTGTAAGATTCTGTGAACAGTCTAAGTGGTTATTTTGTGAAGCTGTCAGCTACATTTGGGAAACTCTGAAGCTTTTATCTTCTAGATGCCTTGGTGGATTAGGCTGTAACTTTGGGAGTTTTCAGTGTATATAGTATAATGCATATTGGTGCAGTTTGAGATCATTTTGTTTATTGTGGAGTAATCTGTGTCGTCTGAAACACAGCTGTTTTTGAGGTAGTCTGTGGGTGTTTCCGTGAGTAATCCATGGCTGAAAAAGGCTATGGACAACAGGTTATGGGCCCACACCCATGGCTACCTATATTTGATGGATCAAAATATCACTATTGGAAGTGTGCGCTCGAGAGCTACTTCGAGATGATGGAACTAATGGACGTGGTGGACGGTACCTTGGTCGAAACGTCAAATGGATGGAAAAGGAAAAATCATGAGTGTCTAAGGGTTATTAAGAACTCATTGACTCCGGATTTAGTAATGTCATACATAAGTGTTAAAAAGGCAGCTAAATTACGGAAGTGCTTAGAAAGTATGTATGCAAAGACTTCTTTATATCATTGGCTTAGTAGTGTTACCAAAATAGTTGAACACAAGTATGTAGGAGGTAGTATGGAGAAACACTGTATTAACTTACAAGTATTATTTGCAGAAAATGATTTGGCAGGAGGCAACTTTACAGATGCTCAACAAGCTATCTTGTTAATGAGAAGTCTACCTAAAGAATAAAATAGTGCACTAGATCGATTGACTTTAATTGATAAAAATGATTGGAGCGTAACTGTAGCTAGACGAGTTATTTTAGATGAAGAGGATAATAGAAGGGTCTTATCAAGTGAAAGGAATATAAAGGAATCTAAGTCTCAGTTTCACAAATTTAAAAGTAATAGTGAGTTCCGAGATCGACCAAAGAATTGTTTTTACTGCATTGATTTAGGACATACTTTCAGGGTATGTCCATCGTATAAAAGTGCATGTGTTACAGGAAATTTCAGAGATGGATGGGACAACAACCTAGTTCGTACCCAAACAAGAAAGGAATCAAGTGCTTTTGTGAGTGAAGGACAAGACTCGACATATGACAAAAGGCATGCACCATGTGTTGACGAATTTATTTATTTACCGACCTTTTGTGTTGTTCGGAATGAGGAGAAAGAGGTGACAGAAAAGGATCCGATTACTTTCAATATGTCTTATGACAGATTGGTGAGTGACATAAACTTACTAAAGGAAGGGGCAACTAGAATACGAGAAGTCGATAGAAGTGAAAGGCACATGTAAGCGGAAGAAACTGGAAAAATTATTATCACCGAAAACAGTAAGGAAACAGACGAGTGTGAAAAAGACTCGGGTTGTGTGACTTCTTATTGTGATAAACTGGTGTATGAGAATAGCATAGAGGGAGAAGAGATTCCTGAAGTAAGGGGAGTTAAAAAAGAAAACTTAAAATTGATTGAAGAATTTTTCTTAGAAAAAGATAACACTAAAATACAAACAGAACTTAGAGAAAGAGAAGAAGTGAATGATCAGATAGGAAAGTGTGAATTGACACAAAAAAGGGAATTAACATCGGAAGTGGAAAACACTGTGGGTTTAAAAATTATTGAAATCCAGGAAAAACCGAGGAAGAGTGTTCAAAAAATAAGGCTATAGAAGATAGTTCATGAGAGCCGAAAAAGTCATAACTTAAAAAAGAATCGTAGGAAGAGAATGTGCAACAACTGTTCGATAAAAGTGTGTAGGTGGTTGATTTTCGGCAAATTTAATAACATGGCTAAGTGACGAAGACAAGTGGAAATATGGATTTACTGGAGAGGTGTTATTACCATAGTGAAGGGACAGTTTTGCATTTATGGCGTAAGGGGAGCTACTACAGGACACTATTTGCAAGGTGGCAGTTTTCAAAAAGGCGAATGGGAATTGGCAGAAGACAGCAAGAGCAATGGCGACGTCGGCAAAGCAGTGGTAATGTGATGTTTTTGCTAAAATCTTTGTATGATGAACAGTGGAGGTTGATACAAAAATTTGAATTTTTAAATATTTTTTTTTATTCCTTCGTTTATCCATTAGAGTGGAAATATTTGCATACAGCATGGACTAGTGAGTCTAAAGCTTTAGGGGAGTGTAGAGTTTAAAAGCTTTAGTCTCAGTAGATGAGGCTATGAGGAGGAAGTTAAAGGCGAAAAAGAGCAACAGCTAGGACTGCGATGTCAAACTAGCGCAGCGTAGCAGCATAGCAGTACACGCTGCACTTTGTATTCATACTGCGCTGCGATGTCACACTAGCGCAGCGTAGCAGCATAGCAGTACACGCTGCATATTTTTTGGGTGCACGAAACTAAATTTTCGGGGGAGTGTTGTTTTGAAAAGTCAGTTTCGTGCGTACGAGACAGTTTGCCCGTAACTGCTAATTGGACTTAATATGGAGGTTTGAATGATTTCACGGATTGGGGGAGCGAACGGATTGATATAATTAAAGTGATGTAAAATACTCATTGAGTGGTGTGAACAAGCTGTGACAAATGGACGGCGGATCGCGAAGCGATCCGATGTAAAATAAACGGAATGTTGGAATAGGCGCCGCCAGTACTGCGGAGCTGCGACGCAGTTAAGTCAACGTAGCTGCGGCTATTTGTATGATCCGTACGGACAAGCGCAGCCAGCGCAACCAGCGCAGCCAGCGCAGCTAGCGCAGCTGCGGATAAAATGACTAGGTTAGATCTCGAGTAATGATTATTGTACGGTAGTGGTAGCTTAGTAGTTGCTTAGTGGTAGCTTGGTTTCTGACATACGAAGAGTACGGTGTAAATATTATATACAACAGAGGTTTGTCCTTTTGACTAAATAGTTTATTAGAGTAGATACAGTACGGCTGGTATGCCTCCGTACTCTGAGTATAACTTGCAGGACTTAGATTATTTTATGTATCGCAGTCAAGTTAATCAAAGTAATGGCAGACTGTTTTCTGCATCTTTGACCTGTTGGTGTGATCACTCTGATTCGTGCTTTCATATCAAACTTTGTGGAGCTATTCTATGATATAGAATATATATGTGTGTGAAGTTTCATTGTATTCCAGTATCTCTGTAAGATTCTGTGAACAGTCTAAGTGGTTAGTTTGTGAAGCTGTCAGCTACATTTGGGAAACTCTGAAGCTTTTATCTTCTAGATGCCTTGGTGGATTTGGCTGTAACTTTGGGAGTTTACAGTGTATATAGTATACTGCATATTGGTGCAGTTTGAGATCATTTTGTTTATTGTGGAGTAATCTGTGTCGTCTGAAACACAACTATTTTTGAGGTAGTCTGTGGGTGTTTCCGTGAGTAATCCATGGCTGAAAAAGGCTATGGACAACAGAGAAATCATCAGTAAAAGTGACCAAAAACCGGCTGCCACTGAGGGAAGGTACTTTTGACGGTCCCCACACATCCGAAAGAATAATTTGCAGCAAATCTGTAGCCCCGTTATCCGCGGCCTGAGGTAGGCGTAACTTATGAAGCTTTCCTAGAGCACACCCATCACATACATGAGAGTCTTTTTGGCCTAAATTAACACATTCTCTCATTTTTTGTTTTACCATTTTATTAAGTCTCTCATGATGAACATGACCGAGCCTCTTATGCCACAAAACATTTTCCGGAAAGACACTGGAGTATGCAAAGTCAATTTCATTAGCCAAGTCCATCCGGTACAACAAGTTAAGGCCTCTAGTTCCTACCAAGGCTAATCTTCCATCTTTGTTTACTACCTCTTTCCCATTCTTTTGCAAAATTTCAAATCCTTTCATTTCAACCACCGAAGTGGAAATTTTTTTTTTCTAAAACTATGGAATATAGAGAACATCATGCAAGGTCCTTTTTACAACCTCACCATTGATGTCACAAGCTAACACCACGCTTCCCTTTGTCCTAGCCTATACGCCGCTCTCATCCGAATAATAAATCCGACGAGTGGGAATACGAGTGAGGGTTTTGAAGTAAGCCCGGTTGCCGCACAAGTGGGAAGAGCATCCGGGGTCCATAATCCACCCGTTTTCTTGAGGTCCCTCCATAAGATCCTTTGCAAGAGCAATGAACTCATCATCATCCAATTGCGGAAATCTAACCACGTTGTCTTTTTCCTCCACCAGTTCATCTTGTGGTGTCTCATCGGTTGCAAAGAACGCCGCATTTTTAACCGGCAGTTTTGATGCCGCCACTTTGGATGGTGAATCCTTCGACCGCACCTTCCACCCCGCACAATAAATTCCTATTTCACACGCATTTATAAATGCCGGACAAAGCCAAAAATCATGACATTGACCAATGCAATAGACACACCTATCATGTTGCCAATAATTCGGATTAGGGGTAAAGTTCCTATTTCCGAAAAATCTAGCTGGCTTATATGTCTGAGCATTGTTAGCTACCGCTGAGTGTCCGCCATCTAATGCTATCTGAGTGGCCTCTTCCTCTAAGAAATAAGCTTGAGCTACAGCTATATTCCATTTACTCTTCTCAAACCTCTTTAACTGTTCCGCGAATCTTTTATATTCAGTAAGAACCCTCTCATTTGAATCATAACTTGATGATAGGGAGGAAAATTCCTCCAGGAACATGCATTTTCCGCCAGATTTCAAGCCGTTACAATATGAGTTCATATCCCCCCAGTATACTTCTAATCCCAAATCTTTCCAACAATTATAACCTCATTTTGCTCACTAACTAGGACATAAGATTCTTTCAAAGCCTTCCATATTTCAGATGCTGTAGAGATATTGATATATGTCATGTTCAAATATTTTGACAAGATTAATTTAAGAACATGCAAAGAATCCTCATTTTTCTTATCAAAATCTGGATCCGTATCCGGAAGAACACCGGAAACCACATCATATAGTTTCACTTGTTTAAGGTAAGACTTAGTTAAATCCGCCCAATACAAATATTTTAGCCCATTGAACACCGGGATCCGTGAGGGTGGGACCGTGACCTTTTGTCTTGAGGCATCTGGTGCCTTGGAAGAAGAAGAAGAAGCACCGGCAGCTGCCATATTAATCAATACACAAAGAGGAAACTCTCACGAAAAACCCACAAAAGACCAACTTCACAATGAATCCCCAAGCAAACCAGACTCACCCTAGGTCTGCAAATTTGCCACAATGTAAATAATACAACAAAGAAATCACATGCAGAATTTCACAAGGTTCTGCCCAAAGATCACAATGAACCTGTAATTCACAGACACCCAAAAAACTGCATTGCAGTTTTTCATACACAGGATTCCTAACTTCAAAATATTCTAAGTCCTATATATACAAGTGAACCTGCAGCTGATCTACACCGTTGGTTGACCGGTACACTAAACCTAATCAAACAAAAACCCGCCGTCAACCGTACACAATATTTACAACAAACCTGAACTAACAACCGCTAAATTGATATAGTACGAGGTCAAAGTTCGCCCACTGAAATGACGGTGCAGTCAATATTCTTCTTCCAAAAAATAACAACGGACTCCGTCCACCATTTGCACATTTTTTCATCGCCAAAGATGAACCTCCACGTGTAAACTCGGTCCCCAAACGAGACTGTACTTTCCATCATCCGAAACACACAATCTTGACTTCCCCACGGACAAACACATGTGCCTGGAGGGTATTCAGCCCGTGTACTTACTTCGGACTAACATACCACACTAAAAACCATTCTACGAATAATCAGCGTGCACACAAAACGACTAAGTCCTAAAATCTCTTTCTCACACACGAGATATAGATAGGACAAAAGGTTTCCAAAACAACATTACCAATCTTACACAAACAATTAGCGCTAACAGGAATTGTAGGAATTGTTACCTAACTACACAAACTATTAGCGCTAACAGGAATTGTAGGAATTGATATCCAAACAACACAAACTATTAGAGCTAAGAGGAGTTGTTGCCTAACTTACACAAACTGTTAGCGCTAACAAGATTTTTAACCTAACTTACACAAATTGTTAGAACTTACAAGAATTACACCTAACTTCCAGAAATTGTTACTGCTGATAAGAATTGTCACCTAACTTACAAAAACTGTTAGCGCTAACAAGAATTGTTACCTAAGTTTTACAAACTAGTAGAGCTAATAAGAATGTAACCTTACTTTCCCAAACTGATACCGCTAACAGGAATTGTTACCTAACTTACACAAACTGTTAGCGCTAATAGGAATTGTTACCTAACTTACTAAAACTGTTAGCGCTAACAGGAATTGTAACCTAAATTACACAAAGTGTTAGCGCTTACTAGAATTGTAACCTAATTTATTTAAAATATTAGCGCTAATAGGAATTTTTACCTAACATACAAAAATTGATAGCGCTAACAAGTATTGTTACCTAACTTACACAAACCGTTAGCGCTAACACAAATTGAAACATAACTTGCACAAATTTTTAGCGCTAACAGGAATTTTTACCCAATTTACAAAACTTGTAAGTGCTAACAGGAATTGTAACTATAGTTACACAAACATTTAGAGTTAATAAGAATTTTACCTTACTTACACAAACTGTTATCACTAACAAGAATTGTTACCTAACTTACAAAAAGTGTAAGCGCTAACAAAAATTGAAACCTAATTTACACAAAAAAAATGTTAGCGGCAACAGGAACTGTTACTTAACTTACAGAGACTGTTAGCACTAACAAGAATTGATATCTAAATTACACAAACGGTTAGCGCTAACAGGAATTGTTACCTAACTTACAAAAACTGTTAGCACTAACAGGAATTGTTACCTAAGTTACACAAACTTTTAGAGCTAATAAGAATTTCACCTAACTTCCACAAACTGTTAGCGCTAACAATAAATGTTATCTAAACTACACAAACTGTATGCGCTAACAAGAATTGTTACCTAATTTACACAAATTGTTAGAGCTAATAAGAATTTCACCTAACTTACACAAACTGTTAGCACTAACAAGAATTGTTATCTAAACTACACAAATTGTTAGCGCTAACAAGAATAGTAACCTTACTTTCACAAACTGTTACCGCTAACAGGAATTGTTACCTAACTTACACAAACTATTAGCGCTAACAATAATTGTTATCTAAATAACACAAACTGTTAGCGCTAACAATAATTGTTACCTAAATTACACAAACTGTTAACGCTAATAGAAAAATAAGAACCTACATTACACAAACTGTTAGCGCTAAGAGGAATTGATATCTAAACTACACAACTTGTTAGCGCTAACAGGAATTGTTATCTAAACTACACAATTTGTTAGCGCTAACAAGAATGTATATCTAATCTACACAAACTATTAGCCCTAACAGGAATTGTTACCCAACTTACACAAACTGTTAGCGCTAACACGAACTGTTATCTAAATTACAAAATCTATTATCCCTAACAGGAGTTGTTACCTAAATTACACAAAGTTTTAGTTCTCACAAAAATTAGAACTCAAATTACACAAACTGTTAGCGCTAACACGAATTGTTACCTTACTTACACTAACTGTTAGCACTAACAAGAAATGTAACCTAACTTACACAAACTGTTAGCGCTAACAACAATTGTTACGTAACTTACAAAAACTGATAGCGTTAACAATAATTGTTATCTAAATTTCACAAAATCTTAGCGCTATCTTTGTTAACCCAAACTCAAATTTTTGATAGAAATATGGCTTAGTGTTTTTTTTAACTCTCTTAATGTGCTTTAACAATAAACTTTGTACGCTAATATTTTTGATGTTAACGCAAACACAATTTTGTGTTGCAAATGTAGTTTATGTTTTATTTTGACTGCTTTTGTGAGTGTAATAATAAACGTTGTTAATTACAAAAATTCATTGATAACGCAAACACAAATCTAAGTTATAAACATATAAACATGGTTGAGAGTTTATTTCAACTTTATTTGTGAGCCCTAACAATATAATGTGTTTGTTACAAATATTGTTGTTAGGGCAAACAAAAAGTTGTTTTTTAAACATAGTTGGAGTTTATTTTACCTATTTCTGTGAGCCCGGACCATAAACATTGTTTGTTACAAATATCCTTATTATCGCAAACTCAAATCTGTCATAGAAACTTGGTTTAAGGTTTTATTTAATCTCTTTGTATGCGTTAACAATAAACTTTATTCGTTAATATTCTTTGTTGTTAAAGGAAACACAAATTTGTGTAGCAAATGTAGTTGAGTGTTTTTTTCCATGTTTTTAGTGAACGTAATAATAAACGTTGTTTGTTACAAGAATTTATTGTTAGCGCAAACAAAAATTTGAGTTATAAACATGGTTGATAGTTTATATGAACTCTTTTTGTGAGCGTTAACAATATAAAGTGTTTGTTGCCAATATTGTTGTTAGCGCAAACAGAGAGTTCTGTTACAAACAAGGTTCAAATTTAGCATTACCTCTTTTTGTGAGCAGAAAAATATAAAGTGTTGTTGTTAGAGTAAACATTTTTTTTTGTTTTAAACATGGTTCGGAGTTTATTATACCACTTTTTGTCTTCCCGAACAATAAATGTTATTTGTTATAAATATATTTGTTAGCGCAAACTCAAATTTTTGATAGAAACCTAGTTTAAAGTGTTTTTTGACACTGTTTGTGTGCTTTAATAATAAACTTTGTTCGTTAATATTTTTGTTATAAACGCAAACAAAAATTTGTGTTGCTAACATATTTTAGAGTTCCTTTTACTGTCTTTGTGAGCGTAATAATAACTGTTGTCCGTTACAAGAATTTATTGTTTGTGCTTACACAAATTTGAGTTGTAAACATGATTGAGAGTTTATTTGAACTATTTTTGTGAGCGCTAACAATATAAAGTGTTTGTTGCCAATATTGTTTTTAGAGCAAACACAAAGTTGTGTTACAAACATGGTTCAGAGTTTATTTTACATGTTTTTGTGAGCGCGAACAACAAACGTTGTTTGTTACAAATATATTTGTTAGCGAAAACTTAAATTTGTGATAGTAACATGGTTTAAGGTTTATATCAACTATCTTTGGGTGTGTTAATAATAAACCTTTTTCGTTAAATATTATGAGGTTGAACACATATGCACACATAAGTTTGAATGAACACATATGCGCATTTTAAGAGATATTTTCTAGGCTACAATTTTTGGGTGAATTTGACATTTTGGTTGAAACTTTGTGAGTTGTTAGCACACGCGATAAACTATACACTATTATAGTTTGGGGCCATTTGGCCACATTGATTGCGTTATGCAGCTGGTCAAAGTTGGTATCTTCAGTGTTTTCTATCTTAGATTGTGTGACGGCCACTACTTTAGCAACAGTTGGTGCTGCACCGTTTGTCATAGAACAAAAGGTTACGGGCCCTCCCTCAACAATCCATATCTCTCTGGACGAATCAGACACCAACTAGAAGAAGATAAATTTACAATGTTTTCAAACTATCAAAATACTTATTTCAAAAGAGCTCGCTATTGCGCATATTTGGAGTGCTCTAAAAATTATGCACACCAATGTGCAGTACCAAATGATTACGCAAATCTGGGAGTATAAGTATACCGACAGTACCATGACTGCGTATTGTTACGGCTTGAGAACACTAATAGTATAAAATTCTTGTTCAGGTGGTGCATTTCCTAATGATCTACAAACTTTGTTGTTAATGAGAGGGCTTTTTCGTGAATATAAAAGAGCCTTTGACAATTTGGAAAAACTACCACAAACTGATTAGAATCTAGCAATAGCAATTTATTATGTTCTAGACAAAGAGACCAGTCAAGAAGCTTTTAAAGGTACTAGACAGGTAGAAACTTTCAACACCCAATCTTTAAAAAAAGAGGAGCTTCAAAATAGCTAGAATCAGTTTCCTCGCAAACCTTAGATATGTTATTATTGTAATGATAAATTACATGGATACAAGAGCTGCCAAGATTTTATAAATGCGTCTAGATTATATAAAAGCGTCTGAAACAAGTGTACTTCGATATAGACGGTTCATAAGAAAACAAAAATTTTGAATACCTGCAAAAACATCGACTTTTTCCTCTGAAACGAACAAAAACGAGGAAGTCGTCACTTTTTCTGAAACATCTGCCAAAGAACTATTCGCACTAAACAACAAAACTGAATGAGATAGGGATTTTGGGTAGATCATGGACACCGGTGCGTCTCAACAAATGCGTTGCAACAGAGCATATTCTGACAATCTTCACCCAATATCTCCGAAAAGAAAATTTATTATGCGAGCGGAAAATTTATAAGCTCTAACGCTAAGGGCACGACAACACTCAAATTTCTCATCGACAGTAAATAACTTGAAAAAACACTTAACGATGTTCTCTAATTTCTCGACTTCAAGAAAAATCATTTCTCCACTTCGCTTGTAGAAAGCAAAAGCTTCAAACTGCTAGTTAGAAATGGAAAGCAAGTAGTCAGTAAACAAGGTAGAGTAGCACTCGTAGGAATCACGAGGTCCAAATTTGATGTATAGGCTTGATCTTGCCAATATAAATGAAAAAGATGTTTTGTATTCGGTTGTCCTGTTTGACAATGACTTATGGCATAAAAGACTTCGTCATGTCCACTTTAAATGTCTTGATAGAATTGTAAAAGAAGATGTATTTACAAGTGTAAAGATTAATAGCAAAGAAGAACATTTTTGTGATGGATCTGTTCTCGGAAAGATTCATAAAAATCCTTTTCCTTCCGAAAGCAGCCATAGAGCAGCTAGAGTGTTAGAATTAATTCAGTCTGATGGATGGGGACTGGCTCTGATATCATCACTTGGTTGATTTTGATTCATGGTGACCTTAACAGATGACTTTCCTAGATTCACAAAAATCTACTTTATGAAAGAGAAGAGTGAAGTGTTCTCTTACTTCAAAGAAATCACGATATAAAGCGAGAAAATTCACGGGGTTGTTATCTTAACATTGAGATCAGATAATGGCGGGGAGTATTTATCGCGGGACTTCATCAACTATCTGAAATAAAAAGGAATTTCTCGTCATTTCATGGTCCAATATTCTTTAGAATAAACTGGTGTAGCTGAAAAAATAAACAGAACAGTAACAATTAGTGACAGATCAATGTGTTGATTTTGGAAAGCTTCAAGTCTCAAAAAATAGATGTGTGAGAGGAAGTTTTAGGACTTAGAATATATTAATTTCAGAGTCTTGTAAAACTTACCTCAAATAGTGTGACAGCAGAAAGATAGTCAAGTGTATCGTAATTCCACAAGGACACGCTTCGTCACTTGAGGATTGTGGAGATGACATACGCGTGTCCCACACCGAACGGGTGGAGTCTTAGAATCAAACAAACAAAAACGAAAACGGCTATTTTGGATATTATCCGATAAGGGACAAAGCAACAACGGTTGTTATGAATCAAGTCAACGAACGAGATTCATAAGAGGATCACAAATGACTTAGCTGGCAGGTGTTTTCGCAAAAACCGGATGGACATATCAAGACAGTAGTAACAAGGCCACCGGCAAGTATTTGTAGAATCACTTAGTATAGATTTCTGAGTAATATTGATTGTACGGTGGTAGATTAGTTTTAGCGTGATTAAGAGTACTTAGATCTTAGTGGCATTTTGGTTTTTGGACGTACCTCTCAGGTACACTTGTATTGCAGTTACAACACTATGTAATAGGAAAACTAAAAGTAGATACTCACTGCGAGTATAAGACTTAGGACTTATAACATTGTATGTATTCATACTTCCAGACTGTGTAATCTCCAAACTATTTATTGGAAACTTTTGAGTCACATATCTTAAAGTATGTTAGATCAATTAGGCTCAAACTTTGTGAATTGTCAGTCTCTTTGATACTCTATACTGTGGTATTGTTTGAAGCAATTTGACCTTTTTGTCAGATTTGGTGAGCTGTAGAAAATAACTGTTTGGTAAGATTCTTGGTAAGCTTCTGTGAGTGAATTATATCTAACTCAACTACTATTACTGCTGCTTCACCTGCTCCAGTGGTCGTAGAACAATAGGTTATGGGCCTGTCATCAATAATTCTTATCTTCTCGGGGGAAAATATGTCTATAGGGCGGAAATGGTGGGAACACATTTCGAAAAATGTTAACCTTTTGGATATTTTGGATGGTTCCCTGGCGGAAACACATGCATCTAAGTCAAAGAAAAATTTACAAGCTCGATCTATTCTAAAGTTATGTATCTCTAAAAAATTGGCTCTGTCTCAGATAAAAATGAAAAAGGCAATCGATATTTGGAAGTCTCTTAAAGATGATTATGAAAAGGCTAATGTTCAAGAAGAACTACTTTTGGCTGGACAAATTTGGGACTATAAATACACGGGCGACACAATGGCTGATTATGGTAACAAGTTTCAAATTTTTATTGACACTCATGCGTGTGTAGGTGGATCATTCCCTCAGTTTCAACAAGCAGCATTGCTAATGAGGGGTCTTCCTACTACAATGAAAGAAACGTCTAATAGGTTGAAACAAAAACATAAAGCTAGTTGGACTTTACAGTTATTTGTTAATTTGATATACGAGGAGGAGGCTGATTCTAAAATTCTCAATGCAGAAAACCAGGTAGAGGCCTTTCACACAAACTTTGACAAATATTCTCAGTTTAATCAAGAAAAAAATCAGTTTAATCAGCTGAGAAATCAGTTTAATCAAAACCATAATCAGTTTAAATAGCTAAACAGGGAGGAAATAGACAGTCTCTAATGCTTGTTTTTATTGCAATGAAAAAGGTCATAGATATAAGTTTTGTCCTAAGCTTAAGAGAGCTAACAAAATAGGTTTGTACAGGCTTGGATGGCAGCAGAGCTAGCTTAATCATGGCTTCACAAGATCTACATCTCGCAAAAATGCACTATTCTCGGCATTTTCATCTTACCGAGACGAATCTATGACATTTGCTGACGAGGAAGAAAAAGATTTATTTGCTATGGCGGCAGCAATGGAGGGTGCAAAAGACATTGGAGAGATAGTGGACACAAGAGCGTCGGCACACATGTGCTCGAACAAGGCGATTTTCAAAAATCAGAACTCCACACCTGAAAAGAATAATTACTATGCTTGTGGTACGAGTGTGCTAACACGTGATGTAGGCGATGTCTCCTTGCTAGTTGATATAGAGGGCAAGGCAGTTGAGAGAACTCTTCATAATGTTCTCTTTGTCGTGGGTTTTAAAAAAAAAAGGTTTTCAACTTCTTTGGTAGTGAGTAAAGGGTTTGAGGTCAATTTGAAACATGGTTGGCACGTTGTTAGCAAGAATGGAAAGATTGCAGTCATAGGCACTAGAGATGCCAGCAAAGTGTATCGTATGGATATGCCCGATAATAAAGAAAATAATGTTTTGTATTCCGACGCATTATCTTCCGATGAGCTGTGTCATAAAAGATTAGGCCATGTGAACTATGATAGTTTGAAAAAGATGGTACATCTGGAAAAATAGAAGGAGTCACTCTTTTAGATCAGTCAGCTAAAACGTGTTGTGCACCAGGAAAAATACACAAATTACCGTTTCCTTAGGGATCCACATATCGGTCATCTAAACTTTTGCAACTAGTTCATTCTGATGTTTTCGGACTTACAAAGTAAAGGGAGTAGTGAGCGAGGTGGAGAGGAAAGAGGAAAGTGGAGAGGAAAAATAATAATTTCATTGAATGTTACATTATGTATTAGATAAAAATCATTTTTTATTTTACATTTTTCTTCTTTTTAGTATCTGTAGTTCTAAGACAGGATAAGACAATTGAGGTTGAGAGGAACATGGAGGAAAAAAAATACTTTATCTTAAAAAGTACTCTACTTTTTGGTGGAGAAGGTTGGGTTTAAAAGTTGAAGTTAAGAGAAATCAGGATCAGGGGGGATGAAATATATGGTTACGTTTACAAATGATTTTTTGAGGTTTACTAAAGTCTACTTGATGAAAGACAAGAGTTAAGTCTTCAGCCACTTCCAACACCACAAAGCATGGGTGAAGAAACTACATGGTCTACCAATTCTAGAACTTAGATCGGACAACGGCGTCGAATATACGTCAAAAGAGTTTAAAAACATTCTACTTAAGGAAGGTATAAGTCATCATATTCATCTGAACAAAATGGGGTTTTAGAGAGACTAAATAGAACTATCATAAAGAGCTCTAAGTCGATGTTTGCAGATAAAGACGTATATCCGAAATTTTGGGATGAAACATTAAATTGTGTTGTTTACATAAAGAATAGAATAAGGTCAAGATCGATAAAGACTACTCCTTACAAAATCTGGACTGGTAGAACACTCGATGTTAGTTATTTCAAGGTTTTTGGAAGTAAACTCTTTATTTTAAATACATCTAAAGAAGGATGGAAAATAGAACCGAAAGGATTATGGGGAATTTTGTTGGGGTATGATGATCACTCCAAAGGGTATAGAGTCTTTGTGTTGGATAAACAGAAAAAAATTGTAGCAAGGTATATTATTGAAAAGATGAACTTGACTCGGTAGATATATTTAAAATGATAGACCAACAAAAACAGCAAAAAATACAACAATATGTCATTTTAGACTGCAAACAAGAGATTGTCACACAGAGGCCTCCAGTAGTGACACCGGTGTCTAGAATTCTCCAAGTTCCTCAACAAGTTCAGTTTCAGCCGGGTGAAGAACAATTCAATTCTACGGATTCTACAAAGAAACCAACAAGGAATGCGAGAGATCCGACGATTTCAGCCTCTGAATTTCCGAGGGGAAGACGATCTATTAGCCGGCCGCAAACAAACTCCCACTTTGCCTACTCTGCGGCCACAGAGAAACCTTTGATCATCCAAGAGGCATTCTCTTTACCAAAACGACGTCAGTGGATCGAAGCAGCTAATGATGAAATAAAGTCTATCATAAAGGCTTAGACATGGGAGCTTGTGGACCTTCCTCCGGACCGAAAAGCAATAACAAATGGGTATTCAAGGTGAAGTTAAATCCAGATAATACCATTGAACAATATAAGGCTAGACATGTGACAAAAGGGTATAATCAAAAGGAATGACTTGATTTTGAAAAAACATTTTATCCGGTTGTAAGGTTTCCGACAATTAAGATTTTGTTGTCTTTAACTGCTACAGAAAATATCGAAATACGTCAAATGAATGTAAAAACAACCTTCTTACGTAGAGAGGTAGAAGAGACCATTTATATGTAGGAGCCTCAAATCTATGTAGGGCCAAAAAAGGGACACTTAGTATGCAAATGGTTAAAATATCTGTACGAGAAGCTTGATGAATTTCTAACTAGCCTCAAATTTAAAAGGATAATATTTTATCATTCTTTTTGCGTTCTAAAGGGTGAGGATGGGATAGTGTATATAGAGGTGTCTGTAGATGATCTATTACTCATTAGCAAATCAATGGCCGGAATTAATAAAATCAAAACTGCCTTAAATTCATGGTTCATGATGAAAGACCTTGGTGAGGGGAAATATATTTTGGGTGTATAGAAAGAAAAGGATAAAAATAACAAATTAGTAAAATTGACTCAAAAAGAGGCTATTGGAAACATGTTAGATGAGTATAGAATGCGAGGGGCAAAGGTGTATAACTCCAATGGAGTTTTGGCAAATGTTAGAGAGAGATGAGACAGAATCAGATGTTATTGTTAATAAGTAATGAGAGGGAGGATGATCCTATAACACTAATACCTCACAGATATATACTTGGAAATTTAATATATTTCATGAATTGTACCCCTCCAAACATTGCTACAGCATTGGGGTATTGAGTACAAGTCTAGAGAATCTAAGAAAACTTGACCGCGATGCAACAAGGAAAGTCTAAAGATATTTGGCAAGAACGAAAGACCTCAAACTCACACTAGGCGGAGGAGAAGTGAAGCTACCAACATGGGGTAACGCAAGCTAAGGCGACATGCAAAGCCGGAAATCCACCACCGGATTTGTTTTGCAAATTAGGAACGGGACTTGCTGCTGGAGCAGCAAACTTTAGAAAGTCACGACACAGTCGACGATAGAGTCAAAGTACATGGCAATATAATAGCAATGATGCATGATAATTCTGCAATAATGATAGAGGGACGATGATGATGCATGAAAAGTGCATGAGGTGGTGCATGATGATGTGGCATGATAACGGTGCAATGATGATACAAATCATAAACTAGTGCATTATGATGGTTCATGATGATAGAGCACTACATGATGCATGATGATAGTGCACAATTATGGTGCAATGGTGATAGAGCAATGATAATGATGCACTAAATTGTGCATGCTCGTGATTTATGGTGATATAGCATCATGATGGTGGAATGATGATGCTGCATGATAACAATGCATGATGATGTGGGCACGATAATAGTACAATGATAATGTTTTTCCGATAATAGTATATGGTAATGGTTCATGACCACAGTGTAATAATGATGGTGCAAAATACAGTTCATGGTGACAAGCATGTTTATAAAGCCAGATGATGATACATGCTTACAATGCATGATGATGATGCATGATAGAATTGCACCGATAATCGTGCAATGAAAATGTTACGAATTGTGCACTAACGATGATGCATGACATTGATGCATGATGACTTGATAGTGTACTATGATAGTGCACTAAACGTGTCACATGAGGTTGCAATGATAATGTTGCATGATGATGGCTTACTGTGATATTGCATTATAGATTATGATGGTACATAAAAATGGTGCAAGATTGTGGAAGAAATGGTGCACAATAATGATGCATGATTATAGTGCATAATGTTAGTGTAGTATTATTCGTGCAATGATGATGGTGCAAGACAATAGTGCTTAGTGATGGTGTATAATGATGATGAAAGATGATGGTGCATGATTTTCATGGATGAAGCTACTGTATGATCATAGTGCAATGGAACATCATGACATTGCACTAGCCATGGTGCTCGATGTTGCTTAAAGATGATGGTGCATAATTACTACGCATGATAATGGGGCGAGATGGTAGTGCATGTATTGATACGTGGTGATAGAAGGTGATTGTGGTGCATAACAACCGTATATGGTAATGGTGCAATGATAATGGTGATCGAAGTAGGTACTTTTAGTACGTGGTAGTAGAAAGTAGTAGTAATATGTGGTAGTGATTCGTGATAACAGAACGTGGTAGTAGTAACGTGCTTATTATGATGTGATTGTAATACGTGATATTAGTACGTAGTAATAACACGTGGTAAAGAAGGTGTTAGAACGTGGTAAAAATACATGGTAGTATTAGATATTACGTTATAGTGTCATTCGGTAGTAGTACGTT
>JBBHKE010000556.1:0-93491 GCA_037447655.1 Zygnema cylindricum | reverse complement strand
TTATGAAACACAACAAATGGAAAACGCAAGAGAAAAAAGATGCACAGGCAGAAAAGTTGACAAAGGAAAAGAAATACTGGGACTTTCTATATAAGTCTTACTTTCTTAAGGCCACCGCATAAAAAGAAGTAATTGATGAACCTAAATACTCAGCAATGAATACATCTCTTCGAAGCATAAGCCAAAAAAAGTTGCAAGAAATAACAAACAAACAGATACAACACTTGATCAACAGATTTAGATACAAAAAGAAACATTTGAGAAGGGCCTATGCACACTCCATTTCCCTTCCATTTCCCTTAACAGGCTTTTTTCTTGCAGGTTTTGGGTCAAATAATTGTGTCATGCATGAATATAAAAACAAACCTATTCTAAAGACGGATTTATTGATTTATAAAGAATTAATTTATAGAATTTATTGCCTACTTCGCCCGCCTGTTAGTGTTTAACAACACATATAACTTCTCTATGATTAACTATATTAGCAAAGTGAGTTCACCTAAAAATGTCAAGATATTAGGGTAATTACGAGGGTAAAACGTGAGTAATTGTATGAACAGCTATATGATTATACAATTAAAATTATGGATTAATTGTATGTTTACTTATAAGTGTACAATTACCCACAAAACGCAGAAAAATTTCAATAGTGAAATTAACGACCTTCCATTGCCGGGTCGTCTCAACCAGTCAACTTGCTATCAAAAACATAAACTATTTTGTTTGGTTTATAAAGACCCACTAACCAGCATACATAAAATTAAATCCTCAACCGTTTCTTTTTTTTTTACCCTCAACCGTTTTTAAAATTGAAATCCTCAGCCGTTTTCTTTTTTTTGAATCCTCAACCGTTTTTTTTTTTCACTTAAGCCATGAACTGAAGTCAATAGTAATCAAACAAAGCAGTCTGGAGATTCTTCCGAATAAAGTTATTGATCTCTTACCCACTCAGGCGTATACTTTCGACTGGATGCTGCAGAGTAGTCGTGACAATTCCAGACAAACCCGCGGCAATAAGGTCCCTGTGGACCACACATCGAATACCAGAAAAATATAGACTTTTCGCTGTTACCGATAATACAAGATTGCTTTCGAGTTTACAATAATAGGTTTATAACAATACACTTGATTTAAAAAAAGGTTTCTAACAAGCTCACAGGTTTACAAATAGGTACATAAACAAGTTTTTTACAGGTTTATATCTTTGCACGTTGTCAGATTTTGAATTTTCATGTTAACAGTCTTAACTTTTAATCGGCGCACTCCAACAAACCATTGGCCAATGAAAACAACCACCTTGAAAGCCAAAAAAAACAAAAAAAAGTCCAAAAAGGTTTGTTTTATTTTTATTTTTACAAATGTAAAGGCTATTTACACTATTAGTGGTAGGAGGTATATCTCATGGACCTACATGCCAGTCATTATATGTCCCTCACATGAAAAATAATGACGAATAAGCAAATAAGAACAGGACAAAAGAAAAAAATGACATGATAGTTAATTCTGGATGTTAAAAGAGGATATATTTCTTTTCTTTTCCCGAAAAAAACTCACCTAAACAACTGGTTTCCTGGTGCTGGAGGCAAATGCATATGCAAATTGCAAAATTCTTGCAAAAAAGATACCTGTAAAACGTATTCTAGACAGCCCAAGTCGACAAAAATAAAATCCACAGTAGTTGCCCCCAAACTAGACCAGAAAAAATAATAGGACCAATATCATACAAAAACTCCAACAATTACATGCTACTCTTACAAATCCCACAAATCCCACATGCTCTGCCTCATAGAAATAAAAAAAAAAACTAACTGCAGTAACTGGAATTTCCAAAGGATTTCCATGGTCACTTCACAAAACCAAATCTGTGAAACATCATAAACTAACTGGTGTACATCACATTAACCATACAAAACATGCAAATATGCAAAACCACATGAAAGGTTCAGCTCAGGTCCTTTATCGACTGTCGACCACCTTACGTCTGAGAAACTTTATCACATTTTCCTCATAAAAAGAAAAGGCAAAAAGGATGGTAAATAAACCTTGTCAACTAGATGGGATTAAGGGGAAATACCAGATCTTTCCATTTCTGCTTTGAAGGATTGCTAATTGTAAGCCTGGAGAATAGCTCGGTCATAAATGGTAGATCAATATGGAGGCTTGTAACGACCTGAAACAGAATCCCGGGGATGAGCATAAGCATGTGAAAACAAGAGAAACTAATACATCCACAACCACTTTAAATAATATTTCATAGAATAATACATTATAAGCCTCCATTATAAGCAAGTTCAATTTTGTAACGATGTGAAACAAAACGCCACGGATGAGCATAAGCATCTGCACAAGAGAAACTAACATATCCACAACGACTTTAAATAATATTTCATAGAATAACACATTATAAGCATCCATTGTAAGCAAAATCAATTTTCTTGCGAGGAATTCGTCTCACCTGAAGGCTGTTAAAAAACATAAGGGAATTTAGTGTGATAGATGTCTGATCATCCAAAACTTGTGGAAGAATGACATCCTGCAAAAAAATAAAACCGTGTCTCTCTAACAGAGAGGGAGGGAGAAAAAGAGGGATGGAGGGAGGATGGATAGAGGGACGGGCATTCTTTTTAAAGAAGAAGCAATGATAGGAGGGTTTTCAACACTATGCGATATGCCATTTAAGCTTCAAAAAATTTGAAGTGGAAAAAAAATAAGAAAGACGAAAAACAAAAGTCATACCTGAACTGCAATTTGAAGCCGTGTCAATTTCTTTTATTGTAACTCCAACCATCGCATTCCCATAACTGTAGATTCCTACCCAAAACCAGAAAAGTTACAACCTTATAAGCATTTCCAGGAAAGGATTTAAACTGCATTATTCTTTTGATTTCTTTCACTTGTACCGCAACTATCGCATTTCCAAAACTATAATTTCCCGTCACAATAACAAAAAACAAAAAAAAAACATTTCTAAAACAAAACCTACGACGTTGTTAATTTATTGGATTTCTTTCTACACTAGATGCAAAAATTTTACATTACCTATTTTTTTTTTACGTGAACAAGAAGAAGGAATAGTACTTCAAGACCGACAACAGACGTAATTTCTCGACTGTTTTAACATAAAACTAAAAGGTTTAGAGGGAGGAGGTTTAGCCGGTAGATGTCGGACGGACGCAAACCTTATTTATTCTTATTTTCAGAAAACTAGCTCCCACATCTGCCACAGTATGGTCCTACCATATTCTAATATTTTCCTATCCTCTCGTGATATGTCATAATATCGTCCTATCGCACATAATATTGTCCTATCCTACCACATCATCGCTTTCCTTCTAAATTGACTCCATTGAAACCAGTATCCTACCGGCAAGTCACAAAAAAAGGGCCATCTCTCCACTGAGGGATGAGAAAAAAATAGAGAAACTTACCGAACTCCTTGAGCTTGCAGATGCAGAAGAGAGGGAAAAAAGGCGCCTCGTCTAAACCATGGCCACAAACATTCAAGCTCCATCCTTAAAAAAAAAAAAAATACATAATTGAGTCAAACCTGGTTAGTAATTTCAAACATTAAACATCATCTACTTTGTGCAGGGAACAGAATGGATACCAAGCAAAGAAATACAAACATTTTTTCAAGGAAAGAGAAGAAGAAGAAGAAACACAATAAGAGCACATGCAACGTGGTTAAGGTTCTCCCGTGTCTCCCTGCTCTTCCCTGCCCCCCCCGGGAGGTGACTCCCTCCCAGGCAGAGACCCACTGCTGGGAGTAGGAAAGAGAGCTCAGGAGGGAGTGGAAGGAGCGCTCCATGGCCAGTCTGTGAGGGGGAGGGAGAGGGGGGGGGTAAGGGTTGGTTTTGGGACGTAGACGGTCTAGGGGCGGAGGGAGAGGAGAGAGAGAGGGGGGAGGAGAGGTTGATTTGGAGGGAGAGGAGAGGGAGAGGGAGAGCGGGGGAGAAGGCAAAGTTAGAGAGAACGAAAGGTGGAGAGAAGAAAAAGAGATAGCAATGTGGGCAGAAGAGTAAGAGAAATAGGGTTAAGAGGGAGAGGAAGAGGGAAGGGAATAAAGTGGGATTAGAAGAGAGCCTAAGAGGAAGGGCTGGATTGCATGAGTAGAAGAGCAAAATACGGAGAGGAAGACGAGGAAAGGGAGAGAGTGGATGGGAGAGATGGAACTGGAGAGCCGTAGAGGGAAAGAGTGAGGAGGGAGAGAGCTGGAGAGGGATAGACGGAGTGGTAGAGATATGGAGGGAGGTGTGGGGAGGGAGAGGTGGAGAGCGAGGAGAATATCATTCCCTTTCGTTCCTTTTCATCTCAAAAACTATACAGTTCCTTTTTATTATCTCTCACCTTTCCTTTTTCAGTACTGGTTTTCTGGCTCTTGCCAGCCTTGCTTCGGCCAGGGAGGATTTTTCACCTTAAAGTTTTATTTGCCCGAAGGGAGGGGAGAGAGAACCTGCAGCACAAAAAACCCAGTTGTACCATTTCAATCATTTCTCCCTAATCCTAAGGCAGTGTGCTCCCGCTCCCTCTCCCCCTCTCGCTCCCTTTAATCCTCCCTCTCCTTGTCCTCTCCCCCTCCCTCTCCCTCCCCCCCTCCCCCTCCCTCTCCCTCTCCCCCTCCCTCCCCATCCCTCCCTTTCCCACCCCCCTCCCTCTTCCCCTCCCTCTCCCTCTCCCTCTCCCTCTCCCTCTCCCCCTCCATCTCCCTCTCCCTCTCCACCTCCCTCTCCCTCTCCTCCTCCCTCTATATCTGCCCCTCCCCTCCCTCTCCCCCTCCCTCTCCATCTGCCCCTCCCCTCCCTCTCGCTCACTCCCTCCCGCTCTCTCCCCATGTCCCGCTCCCCCTCCCTCTCCCTCTCCCCTTCCCTATTCCCCCACTCACCGCCTCGTATGTCGGGACCGACTTTTGCCAGCTGGATCCCGGTTTTCTTTTTCTGCCAGCTGGATCCCGATTTTGTCTTTTCCAGTTTTGTTTTAAGGGTTTTGTCTTTTCCAGATTTTTTTCCGATTTTAGTTTTTTTTTCGGTTTAGTTTTTTCGGTTTTTTCTTTTTCGTTTTTGTCTTTTCGGGTTTTGTCTTTTTAGGGTTTTGTCCCTTTTCGGTTTGGTTTTTTCCGGTTTTTGAGGTTTTTTAGAGGATTGACTTTTCTTGTTTTGTCTTTTCTAGTTTTGTCATTTTCGGTTTTGTCTTTTCCGGTTTTGACTTTTCCGGCTGTCTTTTTCAATTTTGTCTTTTCTGGCCTTGTTTTTTTGGGTCATGTCTTTTTTGGCCTTGCCCATTCAGACTTTGTCTTATCCGGCCAAGTCTTTTTCGGCCTTGTCTTTTCCGGCCTTGTTTTTTCCGGCCTTGTTTTTTCCGGCCTTGTCTTTTCCGGCCTTGTCTTTTCCGGCCTTGTCTTTTCCGGCCTTGTCTTTTCCAGTTTTGTTTTTTCATATTTTTTGTTTCCCGGTTTTGTCTCAACTGCCGGTTGGATCGGAATTTTTCTTTTCTAGGATCCTAATTCTGGCTTTTCTGCCGGGATCCCGGTTTTTTCTTTTCTGCCAGCTGGATCCCATTTTTGTCTTTTCTGCCAGCTGGATCCCGGTTTTTTCTTCTCTGCCAAACAAATTAACATCGATAAACATTAATAAACAGAAGAACGCAACAGAATACAACCACACTATGAATGCACAGAAGAACGTCGAACAGTACCACCACATGCATGTTTCTCGGATCACTTCTAGTCCTAGTGACGTGACGTGACACCAGGGGTTCGAACCGACCATAACATGACTTCCTAACCAGCAGACAAGCCGGCCAATGATTGGCAGAGCACAAATCACCTTTCATTTTTCCTCTGCCGCCATAAACGCTGCTGCTGATTCAAGCAAAGGATGGGGCGGCTGTTGGCCATCGATGTCGGACCACCCAGCAACATCACGGCCTCCTCCATCCCTTGCTGCAAGCCATGGCCGTGTCGGATGCACATCTAGGTCATGGTGTAAGAAAATGGAGCAGGTCAGGGTTTCTTTTCTTTACGTAAGACGGAGGTGCATCGTATGACAGCAGCAGTCGTCATCCACGCCTATGGACGGACGCCTATGGCACACTAGGCAAACTGAGGGACAGGGAGAGAAAGAGAGAGAAAGAGGGAGAAAGAGGGAGATGACATGACGTCTCCGAGTAAACGGCGCATGCCATACACACACGCATACTGTACAGCGTGTATCGCTATTAGTGTTAATAACTTTTTCGCCTCTAAGAACATCTTTTATCCATACACACTTGTAACATTTTTAATTTGAGACCGCCAATCGGAAGCTCAGAATTTTACCTTTCAATCGCAACCGTCAGATCCACATTCCGAGAAGTGTGTACGGAGAAAAAATGTTTTAAGAGAAAAAAGACATTAACACTATTAGCGATTCACGGTGAGAAGCCGTTGAGAAAACCGTGCATTTGCGGGGAGGCAAAAAGTTCAGAGGAGCAAAAAGTCAAAAACAAAGAAATTACGAAATTTCAAAAACAGTTCAGTTTATTTTGAAATTTACGTGACTGTACTGTATTGTACTATGCTGGACTGTACTGTACTGCAGAGGTCGCAAACGGTCAACCGAAACCGTGACCGACCGTTAACCGACCGCCCGCGCCGGATCCGGAACGGATTCGGCTGCCAAATTTTGGGGGTCGGGCGGTTACGGTCGGTTGACTCACCAGGAAAAAAAAAAACGGCCAGTTACGGTCGGTCAAACAAAAAACCAAAAAAAATGAAAATTTTGTACTTTTTTTTTCCAACATTATTGTTCTTTGCACTTTTGGTATCGTGAAAGTACGTGGCATCATGATTAGCGTCGCAAATCTGACACGGTACACCGCCAATCGCTATTAGCGTGTAGGTTTCATTAGCGTATACAAATAATTACCGTGGTGTACGCTATTTAAGAATTTGAAAATTTTGGAAAAAATCATACATTCTAATTGTTTGATTATGGTAATTTGGATCTTTGAAAAAAAAAATGTCGGTCGCAAACATGCTTACACTAATATAGGTTTCCGTACAAAATCTGACAAATCGTACACAAATCGTACATTCACACGGTCGAAACGCGGCTGTCGGACGAATATGTGCGAGCGGGATTTTTTACGGCCTGGTTTTTTTTCCTTTTTATAACGCACATTCTCATGCGTCCGCGGTTACTAAAACTAATTTAAGGAGTGACAATGGTGGAGAGTATAATTCTAACCAGTTTGAGGATTTTTTGAGGGAAGATGGGGTCTAACACCAAAAGACAGTTCCAAAAAATCCGGAACAGAATGGGGTAGCTGAAAGGTTAAATAGAACACTAAGTGATAGTGCTAAAAGTATATTGTCAGATAAAAGATAGGAAAAAGGTTTTGGGCAGAAAGAATGAACTGTGCTAATTACCTCAAGAATCGAGTTCTTACTTCAGGTGTAAAAGATCAAACACCTTATGAGAGATAGACAAGCCGAAAACCGGACATATCTCACTTAAAGGTTTTCAGCAGTCAAGTATTTATTTTAGATACTGATCGGTCCAATTGGAAGCTAGATCCTAAAGGAAAACCAGGATACTTATTAGGATATGATGAGGATGTTAAAGGGTATAGAATTTATGATCAAAAAAGGGAAGATATAATCTTAGTAAAGCATCTAGTAGTTATGGATGAAGGAACGTGTGTGTATCCCTTCAAATATACGAAGTCAGTAAAAATCAGATTTGAGTCAAAAAATTCCGATGACTTTGAGCTTCCTAACTATCCACGTTTTAGAGAAGATGACATTCTTGCAGGTACAAATCAGACCGAAAAGGACTCGGCTGTGGAAACTCCAGTGACAACTCTACCCGAAGCAGAAGACGTGGTGGAAATTGATTCAGAATCAAGGGATAGGGGAGAAGCCGAGTTTGTTCGAAAGAATCCACGAGAACCATCTATTCTGACCTCAGATTTTGAAGGGGGGAGGAGAAGTAGCAAAAGATTGCAAGAAAAACAAGTTAATAACAAGGTAACTAAACTATCTCATCAAGATGAACCTCAAACTTATGGAGAGGCGATGACTTGTCCAAAAAGAAACCGGTGGAAGACAACCATCAATGAGGAGATGGTCTTAATTATCGCAGCCGATACTTGGAAGCTGGTGGATTGTCCACCTAACCAAAAACCAATCGGTTGTAATTGGGTTTTCAAATTAAAACTAAAACCCAGATAATACAATCGAGCGCTACAAGGCCAGATTAGTGGCAAAGGGATTTACACAAAAGGAGGGAATTGACTACGAGGAAACCTTTGCCCCGGTGGTCAGATTACCCTCCTTCCGCATACTTTCCAGTTTAGCAGCAGTGGAAGACATGGAAGTGCACCAGATGGACATCAGGACAGCCTTTTTGCATGGAGAATTGGAAGAGGAGATCTTCATGCGACAACCCGAAGGTTTTGTGGAGGAAGGAGAGGAGAGTAAGGTATGCCGGCTGATTAAATCTCTTTATGGTTTGAAACAGGTGCCTCGATAGTGGAATAAGAAGCTTGATGAGTTTCTTATCGGTCTGGGATATATTCGGATCAGCTCAGATCACTCAATCTATGTTTTTCGAAGATGTGGAAGGTTTTATATTTATTGCAATTTATGTTGATGATTTGCTTGTTTTAAGTAAATCAATGGAAAAAATTAATAAACTGAAAACTGATCTTAAGGGGAGATTTGAAATGAACGATATGGGAGAAGCAAAATATATTTTGGGAATTGAAGTAGGGAGAGACTGAAAAAGGAAAATTATAAGACTGCCTCAAAAGGAAGCAATAGGAAACATGCTTGAAAAATTTCAAATGGATAAAGCTAATAGTTGTACAACTCCAATGGAGTTGAAGAAGGGAAGTGAGGGGAGTGAGGAAGAAGGAGTCATAGTCTTAGACGAGGAATTATCTCCTGAAGAACAGAAGTTTATGCAGACTATTCTTTACAGACAAGTAGTGGGAAGTCTAATCTATTTTATCAATTGTACCCGGCCGGATTTAGCTGCAGCTGTTGGAGTGCTGAGTAGAAGTCTAAATGCTCCCACTAAGAAAGATTGCGAGGCAGCTAAAGAGTCCTTAGATATTTGATAGGAACTAGGGAACTATGGTTGCATTTGGGTGGGGAAAAATACTGACATCACTACTTGGAGTGATGCTAGTTATGGTGATGCTCCGATGAGGAGATGCACTTCTAGATATGTATTATATGTGGATGATGGGGCTTGCTGTTCAAGTAGCAAACAGCAAAAAGTTATTGCTCAGTCCACCATGGAGGCTGAGTATATGGCATCTTGCTCTGCTGTAAAAAAATAGATGTGGGTCAAGTCTTTGCTTGGTGAGCTTGGTCACCTTAATGTGATGTGCAATTTTTTTTTTGTGATAATCAGGCAGCAATCGCTATTTCAGCCAATCCTAAACATCATTTTAAAGCCAAACACATGGACATCAGACTCAGCTTTGTTAGAGAGAAAGTAGAAAACAAAATAACTAGTTTAGAGTACAGACCAGATAGTGAGATGGTAGCAGATATGATGACCAAACCTGTTCCTTCCCCTAAGCTAATTTTTTGCAGGGAGAAGTGCAGTCTGAAATTAAAGATTGACTAGAAAATAAGGGGAGTGTAGAAATTAATGGTCCATTTTTAGAATTTTCTAGGTCTAAATAGAAATATAGAAAGAAGCCGAGGCAGTCTACCTCTAACTTCTCTCTCCAAACTCTCAAACTTGTCGCAGTCACTGAGAAATTGAAGAGGGAGCTAGAGCCATGGCTACCTAGGCTATCCAAAGGTTTACGGGAAATTTATATTAGTTAGGGGTTATTTATTTAAAAGGAATGTGCCGGCGACAGGAATTGATCGTTGTACCTACCGACCGGCAGACAGGAAGTAGTCGGTAGCCTTAGCCGTTAACTTTAGGAGTAACATTACGTAGTATGTAGTTTGATAATTAATTAAACATATAAACCTAGGATAAATCATTTATCTGTAATTTTTTACGGTATACATAGATCTGGTAATATATAAGTACGGAATACGGTACGAGCAAGAAATCAATACCGTGCATTTATTTCTTACGGCTACGATTAAATTCGATTCTAATCGGACGGCCGAAATTAGCGCCGAGATCGCGGAAGAAGATTTCGGCGGTTTGTGGCCATCGCCACATCGGATGACGCGTGGCGTAATTACATTAGATCGTGGAATCTCTGGAGATTATGGCTCCAAATCCGGATATGACATGTGTTAACATTTAGGGCATGTCGTACAATGTCTGTACATAAAATACACCGGCAGCTGTACTTTTGCGTACGGAACTGTATTCTGATTGGTTCCGTACATCAGTAGATAGAGTCTGTGAGAGAGATAGGACTTAGAAAAATTAGGAGATAGGACCCTCTCTCCCAGAGAGCTTCTGTACAAAAGGTCAACTTTGACCCTCCATAACTTACTGCTCAGGGAAGCAAATTCAGAGCTTCTTTTTGCTATCGACTCGAGGGAGTCTTGCCTTCACAGAGCTGTAGGTGATCAGAGTGTTTTTCTGCTAGGGTGGCAGTTATTCTTGCTGAAACACAAAGGGGTCAGCATTATCCTAGAGGCTTCTTGGAAGCTGTCCACTCTGAGGACTTATGGAGGTCACAGAGTTTCAACACTTGCTAAAATTTTCAATCATTATCATGATTTATTGTTTCCCCTTCCGAGATAAGGGAAACGGTCCGGCGAGATCCACGGACTAGCAATAAAAGAATCCTCTCATGGGCAATGGCTGTAGAGACACCTGCCGATTAGAGAAAGAGGTGCGTAACCGGTCGCATGTGGGGCATTTGTGGAGAATGGCCGCCACATCCGCTTGCATTCCGGACCACCAATAGCGTGCCTGTACAAGGCTCAAAGTACGCTTGGTTCCGTAATGGCCAAGCTCGACATGTATCTGCTCAATCAAGGACAAGCGCTCGGTTGGCCGGGGGACATGCCGATGACTGCTGTCCGCCAGCAATCGAACTAAAGATCCGTCGAGCCACAGATAGTTTTTGGCTCGTTTCTTTACTCGGTCTTCCTCCTCGGCGGTAGTATCGGGCCGAAAGGTTTGAGAGGAGAGGAAGAGGATTAACGGGCCGTCGCGCCACGGATCTGTGGCCAGCCAAGGGTGAGGGATAGAAGAAAGATAGTAAGTGATATAGGAAACAGCGGACATGGCCGCTACCCTCGTCTTTTCAAAATCTTGCCGGACATCGTATCGGTGGTCCGGGGTAGTGGATTCCGAGAAATCCCGTCGGCGTTCAAGCTTAACAAACCGGGCCGATGGATGATCTCAACGGCATACTTTTGTAAAATTAAAGCCCATCGGGTAAGCTTCCCTGAAAGCTTATCGTTGGTCATCAACCAATGAAGGGGTTGATGGTCAATTAGGAGCGTGAATGGCTTGCCATAAAGATAATGTCGAAAATGAACAATACCCCATACCGCGGCAAGACATTCACCCTCGTAACTACAGTAATTAGATTCAGATCGGTTATTGCTCCGGGTAGTGTATGCCACTACGTATTCCTCTCCATTCAACTCTCTTTGCGTTAAAATAACAACAATGTCTGGCTTCTCGAAATCAGTTTGTAGGCAAAAGGGAAGCTTGTGGTTAGGAGGTCGAAGAATGGGAGCACTGGAGAGGGCGGTTTTTAGTTTTTGAAACGCTTCTACCTGTGTGGATCCCCAAACAAAAGGCACTTCTTTTTTGAGAAGGTCATTGAGGGGAGAAGCAATCGTACTAAAATTCAATACAAACCGACGGTAATAATTGGCTAGTCCGAGAAAAGCCCTCAGACTGGTCAGATCCGTGGGGGGCAGCAGTTTGGTGATCGCCTCTACCTTAGCTTCCAAGGGAGTGATGCCCTCAACCGAAATAAAATGGCCGAGATAGGGCACTCCCTCCGCACCGAAATTACACTTGGCTGGGTGACACTTCAGCCCGACTTTCTTTAACTCGGTGAGAACCCACTCAATATGTCGGGCGTGCTCCTCAACCGTGGCGGAAGCGATTATCAAGTCATCGATGTAGCACCGGGCAAATTTACATCCACCCAGCACGCAATCCATGAATTTTTGAAACACGGCGGGTGCATTTTTAAGACCGAAAGGCATGACTGCCCATTCCCACCGACCATCACTGCCCCAGAATGCAGTTTTATGCCGATCTTTTTCCTCGATTTCAATTTGGTTAAACCCTTGACGTAAGTCAAGAATGCTAAAGAACTTTGCACCACCTACATGGTCAAATATTTCCTCCGCTACAAGCATAGGGTGGCGATCTTGAACGGTCCGAGCATTGAGCTCTCGATAGTCCCCACACATTCTTCGCTCAATAAAATTTCCGTCGGAATCTTTCTTCCTCGGCATGACTGTGGGGGCGGCAAAGGTGGAATCCGACCAATAGATTAGAACGGCTTCTTCCAATTCTGCACATCTTTTGTCCACCATCTCCCATTCCATTTCAGAGAGACGGTGTTTCGGCTTAAAGATAGGTCGATCGTCCTCAAGGTCGATTGACATTTTGTAAGTAGAATGACGTCCAAGGTCATTCATGGAGAAAGCAAACGCATCTATATGACGGGTGACTGTGTCACTTAATAGTGCCTGTTCCGCCTTTGTGAGACTGGAACCGAACTTCCACTTGGGCGTCTCGGGACTCTTAATAGTGAAAGCTTCCATGGCCTGAGCAAATGCAATTTGCTCATCGGCGATGAGTGAGTGGCCTAACTCGTATTTTACCGGAGTTTGCTGCAAGCAGTTCACCCAATGGTGCCAGCTACGCGTCGGAAATGCAGCTGTCCAGTGCGGTGGAGGGCCAAGAAACGATGAAATTGTGGATTGAACGGCTATATAGGCCGGGATTTCCCAAGACATATGACTGGGGTTGAGGAAATCATAGATGTCCTTAACCGCCGGTGTGAGAGAAGGGAAGAGAAAAAACTGAAATGGATTTCCCTTTAGACTAGGAGAGGTGCGAGAGGAAACAAGCCGTGAAGGAGCCGCTGTATTCCCCCCCCCAGCTGGTTGCACGGGGTGATTCTGTGCGTAGCGACCAGCTGCAAGGCAGAGACCTAAGACAAATGATAAAGATTGAGGATCCATGACCCTACCCAACAAAGTGCAACGCTGTGTATGTGTAAGGTCGGCGGCCGCAGTAGTGCCTGGAATAAAATGCATGAGATGCTCTTGTTCTGTGGCCGTAGGCTCCTCTAACTCTCCACTGACATTATTCCAGAGCATGCCTAGACCGTTATGGGAGTATGCATGGGAATTAGGGTAAGACACTAAAGTAGGAAGGACCTTGAGGGGCTGGCCCGTTACATTAATGTTGTAATTCGGAGGGTAGTCAGATTGGACACATGATTGGACTAGGTGGAAAGGAAGCAAAGCGGTCGTAATGTCTATAGTGGAAGGTCGTACCAACAAATTAGCCTCACGAAGAGGACCAACATCGATTAGGTTCGTCCATTTGGAGCGAACGCGATGTGCTAAGGACCCATGCCGAGCGGCATCAATAATTAGCAGGGTCCGATAAGGTGTTCTATGCGCTTATAGTCGGCCAAAACTGTTGGTCAAGGATCATTATAAGCGGCGACGTTCTCTAAAATGTATCCGACAAGCTTCGCCATGGTTTGAAGAAAATGAAGGACCCTCAAAAGCTCAAAAAACAATTTGGTACGGGGATCCACTAAACCAAGACCTTTGCCGGCCCGAGACATGCCTTGACACTCCCACCCTCCAAAAACAAGGTCTATCGGTTCGACATCCCGAAGATGATGATTACTAAGGATGCGGATGTCTTGTGGCAGAGCAGTGTGCATGTGTAGAAAGGCTGACTTTGGAAACAAGTGTGGATACTGTGTATGCAGGAGATTACAGTGATGCAGTTGTGCTTTTCTAGCTAATGCATCAATTTCTACCGCGTAGTAGTGACGGATGAGGAGACCATTCCGCAAACATGACAATAGTGAAGTTCCGATCCCAGCAAATAGGTCTAGAATAACGACTCCGTCCGTATGAGGACTCAGCTGTACCGGCTTCCAACTGATTGGATCGAAACCCGAAGGATCGGTTGCAAACGTCGGTATAGGAGGGATGGTCGTTAATTGAATAGATAATGCAGACTTATAAATATTGTCAAAGGTGTGAGAATTAATTAAAAAACCTAGTTCCGCAAAGAGCTCGGGTAAGGGAGAACTATCCGATATAATTTCTTCGGTTGAAAGAGAGTGGAAAATTTCCTCTCCAACGGAGTTCCCCAAAAATGCAGGAAGAGCCGTAGCCGAGTGGGCCATAGTGGGCAAAGGTCGGCGGGCTGAAGTGAGAGGGAGGCATATTTTGTGCTCCGGAAAGTGTGTTGGTCGATAAGAAAATGTTTGGTCGTGCATGTCCACACCACCGCCAATTCGGAATATAACGTCTTGACCCACCAAACACTTATAGTCGTCACATTTAGTGACTAATACTCTGACAGCAATTTCAACGGACTCATTTTCGGTTCTTGTCTCAAACCGAAAGATGAGCGGGTCCTTTGTGATTCCGAGGACCGGCTCCGTGGTCCCAGCCGAAGTAAGAAGGCGGGTAGTAGTCGCCTAAAGCTTGTCTGCTGTCAGACCAAGCTTGAGCGCAAATCCGGATCCGAGGATCACGGGTTTGGCCCCAATGTCAATGAGAGGAAGAGTGGGGTGAACACCGTTCACTGAGAATGATCCCCGTGAGTTATCAAGATACTGATATGGGGATCGTGATTACGACGCTTTTTTGTAGTAACGGGTTGAACCGCTGAGAGACTGTGGTTTAACTACAGAGCCCTCAAAGCGGCTGCTGCTGCGACCGCATCAACAAGGGGAAGGGCTTTCGGTACATCCTCCAACATTATGGAATAAATACTTAATCGCTCCTTTACCCGATGAGCTTCATTAATAGTGCCCTCCAATATGGTCAGTGCCTCTGCCGCGATGGTATGAACTGAGTTCGGTAGGGAAGGCAAATGCTCTTTCGCAAATGAGAGTGGGACACGAGAATTTTGTAATTTGCCCACTCGGTTATGGTCTTTCGAGCCCTTTTCAAATGTGGCAACCTGTTGTTGGACGGTGGAATCCCGAAGGGTTCGCCCGACCAACGACGGCATGTGGACAACGGTCCTAGCCGTCTTAATAAACTGGGGTTTCATTTCCGCCATGAAAGCTGCAAATTGCTCTTTCATCATGGTCGCCATTGTGGCTTGAAGCTCGGCCTTTTCTCTCTCTCTAAGAGAGATCTTAGGGGGAGCTTCCTCTTTCTCGGTCTCCTTAGACGGAGTGACTAGTTTCGCCGAACGCGCCGGAATTCCACCGTTCTTTATCTGATTTTGATAGGTGAAATTAGGGTCCTTGATGTGGCACCGATGGACATAATGTCCCTTTTGGTGGCAATGAGTGCAAGTGGCCGCCTTGTCCGGACACATGCGGGCATCGTGCCCGGTTTTTCCACATCGAAAACACATTCGGTTTCCGGGACTAACGGGTGGAGTTCCCATGGCCGGCGTCTTCTGGGGCCTATTAGGAGGCCATGGCTTTTTAGGTGGAGGAGGAGATGGATTGACCGGTTCTCTGTAAGGAGGTTTGGAACGCTCATGGGCGTCCCACCACGATGTCTGCATCTCATACTCTACCACGTATTGAGCCGCTTGCTCAAAGGTGAATTTCAGTCCATACATCTGACTGAGGTGGTTTTGGATAAACCTCTTTGATGGACATGGAAACTGTCCCACAAATTTTTGGACAGCCTCCGCATCGGACATGAGGTCCGGTAATGCTTCCTACAGAGTTTTCTATCCGAGCTCGTAAGGCAAGGCCAGTTTCACCTGTCCTACGCTCGAAGTTCATTATCTCTTTGATCTGATCCGGATTTTGCATCCGGTACTCCTCTTGGAGGATATCAAACATTAATGAAAGAGGGTCACGTAAAGGAATGGTGCCCCCCGCTCTAGCTGGGACCGCCGCTCGGGCAGCCAGTGCATACTGACGAGGAAACTCGGGGATAGCTGGATAGAACTGGTCCCCATTGGCATCTAATACTACTGGTCTTGGTGCCTGATATGGGATATCCACTTGGCCTAAGACTTCTGGTAACCCCGCAAAGGGAGCCACGTACTTTGTCATCGGAAGCACATCCTTGTACTTGCGAGTGTAGAGTGTGCGGGCCGTACCACGAAGGTATCGACCGTGTAGGGAAAAAGCGACACAGAGGTCAAACCTATCCTGATATCTAAATGCTAAATCCCTCATTTCCGTATTGTATAACATACGGAAATGCGACAAGGACATGGTGTCCTTTAATCTGGAAAAGCAGAATTGCATCCTTCCCATGGATCCCTCTGAAGAGAAAGCCATGTCATAAAGGGAAGGATTGGCCGGTTGTGCCAAAGATGGGCTGATAGGGGACCTACGAGTGTGAGGAGTAGGAAAGGTTTCCTCTAGGAAGTCTTCTTCGGTCCCCTCTAGTTGTGACCTAGATGAAACCGAGGACACAGATGACGTAGATGTGAGACCAGACCGCACTGACGACGATCTGCGATTCGTAATCGGATCGGATGTGGTCCATGATTCGGGAAAATCCGAAGGATTTATCTGCGGAGGACGATACAGTGTACCTCTTTGGGTGGACTCGGATAAATAATGAAGGTTATCCCAATCTGTGGGCACAAACAAAGGGGAAAACCCTGACTACAATAATGAAATGTTTGGCAAGACCTAATCGAGATGCAACACATGTCAAACTAATCCACTCGTCCAGTCAACACACCAGTCACTATCAAGACCCGATGGTCGTATCTAGCAAGAAGTCGGTTTACCAAAACCTCTACCCTGCAAACAGTTGGCAAGGCCAAAGGGCTAGATCTATAAAAACAAGAAAATTGCTATCTAGGCACCCTAGGGTGCAGATCTACAAGAACACAGCCGGGAAAAGGTCTACAAAGTGCCACCCACGGCAAGATCTAGCAAGAAATCCCACTCCAGATAGTCACAAGAAAATCCAAGGCCACTTAGGGCCAGATAGCATGCAGGGAAAGCCGGAAAATGCAAATGCTCTATAAAAAAGGTTCACTATGGAACCCTTCCACACCGATCCCCTACACGAGTGTCCACACTAAATCGGAACGCTCTTGCACCCGCAAGGCATCGGCTACTTACAGACACCTTTAGTGCTTTGGTGAGCACTAAGGGTGAACCGAACTTGTTCGAAGCAAGTCGGGTTTTGCACAGCTCCCTGTGATAAAATTCACTCCACGAAATTCGCTCCGAGCAACGTCTCCAAAATAATCCTCCGCAAGACCCGTTTGTACCGTGAAGATGTATGTCGTGGAATGTTAGGGGATCAATGGAAGGGAGGGAAGATAGCGTTCGGTGGAAGAAAAATAAACAATAAGACAAACAAATACGATAGATAGGGAACGTGTGTTAGAATAAAGTACGAGGCCGCTCAAACTCCAGATATACAGCCCAACTTGTGACCACAATAATCCAAAGCCAGCAGTCAACCCTAATTCCACTTGGAAAACCCTAATTCCAAAGGAAAACCCTAATTCTAGACGGCCAAGACTCCAAATCTGCAGCCAAAGAATAAAAGGATACTGACCTAAGGACTGGAATCAAAAGGAATAAACCCTAAATATGCTGCAACCCTAATTTTGCAGCCAAAATCCTAATTCTGCCTCCGAACCCTAATTCTGTAGATTAACCCTAATTTTGCAGATCAACCCTAAATTCGATACAAAATTTAGGTTTCACACGAAGCCAAGAAATACAGTGGCAGCAAAATAAGAGACAAAGATTGAAAGAAAGAAATAGCGGAAAACAAAAACAAAATGTTATTTTTTTTTTATATAAAATAAAATTTATATTTTTAATAGATTTTTTATTTTTATTTTCTTTTGGACAAGAATACTCAGCCACAAGGTAGCCACTAGGCTCTTAGGTCTTCAACGTATTCTTTACAAGAGTTATCTCGTACGAAAGCAACGAAGCAAAATAAATAATTCCAACCAAAAACAAGGAAAACTCAAAATTCGGCCAAAATTCACCCTTCCATTCCCAACCGAAAATACAAACAACACAAAAACAAACACCTAAACCGTTCAGCTGTCCGTGGGAAGGGCAGCCGGATCCGGATGCTTCTCCACACGAACTCCAATCCACCACCTCCCAAAATGACACAAGTTGGAGGGAAACCTTCCGGACTTGGCTTTGAGCCGCGTGGATTAAAAGCGTGGGCATAATTACAAGGGAGAATGTACGTAAACTATCTAGCCTCTACAGCTAGCTAGCAAAGAAAGGAAGAAACTTGAGCAATCGGTGAGAGAGAGAGCAAGAGAAAAGCTCCGCCGCCAAGAGAAAATTCTTGTCCAAAAGCTAGAAATTCTAAGTCTGAAAATAGACTAAGTATTAGCTACGCTACGCCTACGCAAACCCTAACCTAAGTCTAGGCTAGTTCACATGAATGAACTACTTAAGATGTTTGGCCAATAGGCGACCAACATCGTCTGCCGTACGCCTAACAAAATCCACCGTCCGAGGGTAAAAACCCTCCCTAACTACATGTACGCGCGAACCTACATGGGTTCGCGACTTAAATATATAATGGTACATCGAAGCGTCGATGGTACTCCCGGATATCGCGCTGTATCGCCAAACGCTACTTCACGTATGTACTCCAAAATTGTGTACCTGCGCACGAAACGAAACAATAGTACGCACGAAATTAGTACATATACAAATAGACGTGTACGCGAATCGCGTACACGTCAAAGATAAGTGAACCGATGTGCCTTTGCACGTGCGAACGGAAATCATGCACGCGCGCAAAAATAATCGTGCGTGCGTGTATGATTTCGTTCGAGCGTGTTGAATATCGCGTGCGTGTGCACAATATCGTGCGTGCGTGCGAAATATCGTGCACGCATGCAAAATATCGCTCGCGCGTGCACAATATCATGCGTGCATGCGCAATATATCGTGCGCCCATGCAAAATATCGTGCATGCCCGCGACCAACACCATGCGGCATGACATTCTGAGTAAGTCAGATAATCTTTTTCACCCATTTGGATCCCCAAAGTGTATCTTACCTTACCTAAATCCTTCATATCAAATCCGCTTCTAAGATCTTTATTTAGCCTATTAATCTTTTCCAAATATTTACTCAACACAAGCAAATCATCCACATAAATTGCAATAAAAATGACACCAGTGTCATCTTCAAACATATAGATACAAAGGTCAAAGCTTTTCTGAATATATCCCAGACCGGTGAGAAACTCATCTAGTTTCTTGTTCCATTGTGGAGGAGCATGCTTCAGTCCATATAAGGACTTTATGATCTATAGACTTTGCTCTCTTCTCCTTCTTCCACAAATCCCTCCGGTTGCCTCCTAAAAATTTCTTCCTCTAACTCACCATTAAAAAAAGCAGTCTTAATATCCATCTGGTGTATTTCCATGTCTTCCGCTGCTGCCACACAGAGGAGAATCCTTACTGATGGGAACCGAACAACTGGAGCAAAAGTCTCCTCATAGTCAATCCCCTCCTTTTGGGTGAACCCCTTTGCTACCAATCGAGCCTTATACCTCTCAATAGTATTATCTAGGTTCAGTTTTATTTTAAACACCCTTTTACAGCCAATCGATTTTCTGTCAAGAGGATAGTTTGTTAGGTCCCAAATATTTTCTTCAATGATAGAGGCCATCTCATCATTTATGGCTCTACTCCATTTGTCTTTCATCGGACTGTTTAGTGCCTCCGAGTATGACTGAGGCTCATCTTGGTTAGATAGCTTAGTTTCCTTGTGAGCCGCTTGTTTTTCGTGGATCCTTTTGTTGCTCCTTCTCCCCCTGTCAAACTCCGAAGTTGGGATGGAGGGAAGTCTTGGATTTCTCCTTATTGTCTCATCGGCTCCCCTATCCATGGAAGCCGGTTCTGGTTCCTCCTCTTCTGTCTCCTCGAAGTCTATAGGAATATGTGAGGTTTCCGGTGGATTGCATATGTCTTGGATCTCCCCTGAATTTGCAATCCTTGTTTCACTCATGTCCCTTTCGGAAAGGATGGAGTCCTCCTCATTTTCGGACTCAAATCTGATTTTTATCTTTTCGGTATATGTAAAAGGGTCAAATGACTTCCCTTCATCCATGAAAACTAGGTGTTTGACGAGAATGATATCTCTCTTTGCTAAGATATATACTCTATATCCCTTGACATCCTCATCATATCCTACAAAGTATCCAAGTTTTCCCTTAACATCTAGTTTCTAATTTTTCTTATCCATGTCAAGACTATAAACTTGGCTACCGAATACTTTAAGGTGAGAGATATCTGGTTTCCTTCCCACCCATCTCTCATAAGGTGTCAATCGTTTTACAGCTAAGGTAAGGACTCTATTCTTAATCTAGTTGGCACAGTTCATGGCCTCTGCCCAAAATCCTTTTCCTATTTTCTTCTCGGCCAACATACTACATGCACTATCTCCTAGTGTTCTGTTCATCCTCTCAGCTACCCCATTTTGTTTCAAGTTATATAGTACAGTTTTCTGGTGCTGAACTCCCTCATCTCTCAAGTATTCCTAAAACTGGTTAGAGGTATATTCCCCCCCATTATCACTCCTTATCCTCTTAATGGGGGTTCTATGCAACTTCTCACTCCAAGCTTTATATTCTTTGAAGTAAGTTGATATTTCAGACTTGGTTTTTAGAAAGTAGACTCTAGAGTATCTAGACTAGTCATCGGTTATTGTCAACATAAACCTCTTTCCTCCAACCGAAGGCACTTTTGCAGGTCCCCAGATATCTGTGTGGACTAGATCTAATACTTTCTCACCTTTATATATAGCGGCTTTGGGAAAGGGAAGTCTTAAGCCTTACCTTGAGCACAACCACTACAATCATTAATCATTTCATTATCCCCAAACTGAATGCCTTCTACTACCCCAAGCTTTTTTATTTCCCTCAACCTATCAAAATGCACATGCCCAAATCGTTTATGCCAAATCATCAACTTAGGAACACCAACATAGTAAGCATTCTTCTTTTCATTTCTCAGGTTAAGCCTAAACAGTCCTTGGCTACCCTTATCTACCGTGAAGTAAACTTTATCCCCATATTTATTAGTAAAGACTCCCTTTCTAGTGAAGGTATCAAACTCTTTGTCATCTAATATAGACGTAGAGACAAGATTTTTACTAAGTTGAGGAATGTAAAGTACATCTGAGAATGTGAGTGTAGAAGTCTTGCCCTCTACTAAGACATTCAGATCTACTGATCCCACTAGATCTGTAGTAACCACTCTCCCATCTCGATACTCTATTTCTACAGTAGGGATTTTCCATTGCTTAGTGAAGAGGTCCTTGTCACGACACATATGCATGGATACATCTGAGTCGATGATCCATCCCTCCTGTGGAGCTTCCCGAATTGCTCCAAGGGCACACTTCTGTCTCCAAGGGATCTCCTTCTCCTCAAGGCTCTCGTTAAGAAGAAGCTCCACATCCTCCTCAGAGGACTCGTCCTCGGTCTCTCTTGTCATTTTTGTGACCAAAAGTGCCTTTTTCTTCCCTCCAGAAGAACCCCCTCCATGGTTTTTTTGGAGCCTCAGCTCCGATAGCTTGACAAAATCCGCGATAAAGTGTCTCGGCTTTTTGCAAAAATGACATAGGCCCTTTGGGGGCCTCGGTCCTCGAGGCTGAACTCTTTCTCATTTCTATGGTTTTTTCGGGTCCGGTTTCCACCTCTCCCCTCCGGCGGCTAGAGCTTGAACGCTCTTTCCTCCTCTCCTGATTTCAATCGTGTTCTCTTGCACAAAAATCATGCGGACCATTGTATTCCACTTTCATGAACTATCAGTCATTTTTTGTACTGTGTACACTATATTTTCATACTCGTCGGGTAACTTCATGAAGAGAGTGTTAACCTTCATCTTCATTGTACCTGTCCATTTGGCACTCTCCATCTCCATATACAAACAAGAAATATTCAAAAGTAAGCTTTAGTAAGTCTTAGAAATTTGAGTCCATGACTTAGAATATTTTTAGAATACCAAGTGTTCAATATTGACCAAATTTAGTGTGGAATTTTTGTAGTATCTACACGAATAGTTATCTTTAAGTAAATAAGTGTGTAGAGCCGCCAATGCATGTGGACGTGATAAGAATCACCCGGATTTTTAGGGTACAAATATTGTTAGTGGACAATTCTGGTCCAAACACTTAGATTTTTGTCAGTAGGTTGTCTGGTGAACCATGTACATACGTTTTAGATTTTTTCTACATCTTTTGAGTATTTAGTTCAAATATGATTGATCAATTCTATACAGAATGTACATTCTACACAGAGTTTAAATAAATGAGAGCACTAAGTGCAATTTAAGGTGTTTTGTGCTCTATTGTATTTGATTTGCTTGTAGTACATGTTTGTTTGGGTGAAAGACCTCTTTCATTTGTAGTTACATATCTTACAGTATTGATCTAGTCTGATAGGGATTCATCTTTGGGTTTGCTTCCGCTAACATGTATGATAATGGCTCAGCTCCTCTTGCAAGTGCTCCTATTAGCCCTGGTGCTCCACCTGCTCCTCTAGGGACGAATATCCCAGCTGGTGCAAGTGTGACTCCTACTGGGGAGTGGATCACAGCAGATTCTAAATGCCCATGACCTCCAACAAGAAAGATCATTACAGTAGTCTAACATCTTTCCTCATTTGTAAGTATAATTTCCCAATTTTTGCTCTGCCAACTAGAGCTCCTGAATTGTACCAGCTCTATAGATCTCTATCAAACTAACCCACAACTCCTCGACCTTGAAAACGTGAAGGTGAGGAGTTGCAAAAGCTTGTGTGAGGTGTCTCAGAATGAAGTTCTTGCCAGCCATGTTGGTATCTTCCCACATTTGAGTATCGGTCTCCATGGTCTTCACGATCCCCGCTACGGGTGTCGTGGGAATAGGAGCAATAGCAGTAAGAGGTGTCTCCTTATCTTTCCCCTTTTGGGACACGCTGCTGTCCTTATCATCTGCCTCCTCTGCTACAGCACATGTTGCTACAGAAAACCTTATTCCACCAAATCTCGGTGGTGTTCCCTGAGGTGGACGTTTCACTTGTCCACTAACAATACCCCAGTATCGTTTTTCACACAAAGCCCTTGTCATCATGGCTTCCCAATAGATGAATCTTGATCCATTGAAGATGGACACCCTAGAGGGTATGCCCATAACCTGCAATTGTGAGTCCTGCATTGGACTACAGAATTCAAGAAGCCTCTAGATAGTTAATAACTAACTCACTTCCAATGGCAACCACTGCTACCCAAGCAGACAAGCAGACAATCTGACTGCACTCCTGTGTAGCTTGGACTCCCCTAAGACTGTTGGAAAAGAATCTCTGAAATCGCCCAACCAGGCAATAAGTTATGGGGTGGCAAAGATGCCCATTTTATACAAACCCTCAAGGGGAGAGGTGACTGTGAAAAACACTAAGTCCTGATTCCCTCTAATGACTCCTATCTACTGAAGTACGGACCAATTATATTGTTGTACTGTACCGTAAAGTACTACTATTGATGTACCTTTTGTACGACAAATGTACGACAATGCTATTACGTGGACGCGTGCCCTCTTTTTACTCGTCCATAGGTTCCTCCGAATTCGCGCGACCAAATGTGATCTCTCCACGTGGCGCCCGGTCATGCCATGTCACAAAAAGCCAAAGTGACCAACCCGGAATTTCGAAGATGAGGTGCGCCATTAGATATGAACCGAAATGCAATCTCAGCCATTATAAATACTTGCGCAATATTCGTTTCGCTATCGAAACAAAATGCGTGCCATCATTTTCGAAATAGTATCGTACTTACAAAATTGTATCCATGCATGCCGTATACAATTTTAGTTAAATAAATTTGTTCACTCTTAAATAAATATATATTTATCATACCTGCAATTATGTGGTCTCCATTGATCTAGAGAATGAGCAGCCTATGTAAAGCCTCTATAATAATATTTGCCCCTTTTACTTTCTCGTTGAATAAGCGGCGCCCAGGCACACAAATATTCTAACCACTCCCACCCCTGTAAGGACAAGACTCCCCTGAGTCAAACGAAAAAAGAATCACTGAATTTGCTCCCTTAAGCAGTAAGTAATGGATGGTCCAAGATGACATTTATAGTTACAAGCTCTCTTGGAGAGAGGTACCTAAATTTCACTAAGTCCTGGTCTCCCTACTTACGACTATCTACTACTAAACCCTAGTCCAATAGAAACACTATATAGTACAAGAAGGTACACTAGGCGATGTACTTATTGTACGACCATTGTACGACATGGCTTTGAAAGTGACAATTGCCAAAACGGGAGCCATGGTTCCTCCTCCTATCTTCTGCGGTATCCAATAGTATGGTGCCACGTGGCGTTGCGTGACGCTATCCCCAAAGGCCGCCAAAAGTTTATTGCGGGTGGCGGCTGCAATTGTGGCCGTCCGATCATTTGTATTTATGCGGCTTCGATTCGCTTCCATGCATGAATTGATTAATGCGTGTTTTCGTTAGTCTGCTGTAAATTAGTCCGTTTAATAAATAGATGAATATGCGTAAAACGTAGCACTATAACGTTTCGCTAATGCCTTAATGGATAACGCTTAGGTCTAAATAATATTGTAGTCCCTGGTTCAAATCCGGCCAGAGGCAGTACTCGCTACAAATAGTAAAATACCTTCTATTTCATTCTGCCTCCATCTAAATGACGCGGCAGCCATTGGGTGCCTTGCGTTCTCTCTTTCTCTCTCTTTACATTCTAACTAAAATATAGAAGTGAACTATTAATTACCTCTTTTCAACACTCCCCTTAATTCTTAGTCGCTTTTCAATTTTAATCCACAGTTTTCTCTGCAATAAATCAACTTAGGGGAAGGTACTAGTTTTGTCATCATGTCTGCGATCATTTCTTTATCAGTTTTATAAACCAGTTTAATAATTTTATTTTCAACCTTCTCTCTGACAAAGCTTAGTCTAATATCCATATGCTTAGCTTTGAAGTGATGTTTTGGATTAGCTGCAATAGAGATAGCAGTTTCATTATCACAAAAATCATTTTGAGTTCTTGTCTTCATGAACCCAAGTTCTTCGAGAAGAGATTTCTCCCACATTAATTTTTTGGTGGCAGCACAAGAAGCCATGTATTCAGCGTCCATAGTGGACTGAGCAACTACTTTCTGTTGCTTGCTACTCCAACAGCATGCACCAGATCCAATTTGCAACACATATCCTGTCGTACACCACCTTAAAGGCACATCTCCATAACTGGCATCACTCCAGGTTGTGATGTCAGTGTGCTCCCCTCCCAAATGCAACCATAATTCCCTTGTCCCCACCAGATACCTCATCACCCTTTTGGCAGCCTCCAGTCTCTCTTTCTTGGTTCATTTAGACTCTTGCTGAGGACTCCTACGGCTGCAGCTATATCCGGCCGGGTACAATTTATAAAATATATTAAACTACCTATAATCTGCCGATAAGGGATATTTTCCATAAATCTTCTCTCTATCGCATCTATCTCATCATTAATGATCAATATTGCTCTCTGTTTACTCCCCTCACACACTTTCTTCAAATCCATGGGAGTAGTACATTAGTTTGCTTTCACTATTTGAAATTTTTCTAGCATATTACTAATTGTTTTTTTTGAGTGAGTCTTATAATTCTATTCCCTCTATCTCTCTCCATTTGAATTCCCAAAATATACTTTGCTTCGCCGAGATCTTTCATGTTAAAGCGGCTTCTAATATCCCGTTTTAGTTTGTTAATTTTATCTAAGGACTTGCTTAAGACCAACTAATCATCCACATAAATAGCAATAAATATCACTCCATCCTTGTCCTCAAATAAATATATGGAGTGATCTGAACTAATTCTGATATACCCCAAACCGGTCAAATATTCGTCGAGCTTTATATTCCACTGTCGCGGGGCTTGCTTAAGCCCATAGAGTGATTTTATCAGTTTGCAAACTTTGTTTTCTTCCCCACTTTCCACGAATCTTTCCGGTTGCCTCATGTAAATTTCTTCTTCCAACTCTCCGTGCAAAAAGGTCGTTTTAATATCCATCTGGTGTATTTTCATATCCTCCGCTACGGCTATACTTAAAAGGATTCTAACACAAGGAAATGTGACTACATGTGCAAAGGTTTCTTCGTAGTCTATCCCCTCTTTCTGAGTATATCCTTTTGCAACTAACCTAGTTTTGTACCTCTTAATGGTATTATCCGGGTTTAATTTAAGTGTAAAAACCGACTAACATCCGATCCGTTTTCGGTCCGGTGTACAATCTACCAACTCCCATGTATTGGCTTCCATGATAGAGGCCATTTCTTCATTTATACGTATGATCCACCGGCTACTTTCTGGAGTGTTTATGGCCTCTAAGTATGTTTGAGGTTCATCTGGGTGAGACATCTTTATGAGTTGGTTATTTACTTGTCTTTCTTGAAGTCGTTTACTACTTCTTCTTCCCCCTTCAAAATCGGACGCCGGTTTGGAAGGCATCCTTGGGTTTTGTTTAGGGAGATTTTCAGCTACCCTATCTTCCAATTCCGCTGTCTCATCAAGTCCCTCATCTGTTTCCACTTCGTATTGTGGCGTTGCCTCGGATGTTGTCCTTACCTCCTTCTCCTTAAGTAGATTTGCAGATATTTTTTTTTCTCCCTCTTCCTTCTCTTCATTTTCAAAGTCAAAGTCAGAAAACTGATCCGTTTCAAATTTGATTTTGACTTCCTTATTATATTTGAATGGATCAATGGACTTCTTTTCATTCATCACCACTATGTGTTTTACTAAAATTATATCTCTCTTTTTCAAGTCATACACTCGGTATCCTTTTGTGCTCTCATCATATCCTACAAGATATCTTGGCTTCCCTCTCCCCTCTAAATTCCATTTAGTCTTATCAGAATCCAAATTGTAGACTTGACTTCCGAACACTCTCAAACAAGACAAATCAGGATTTCTTCCTGTCCACCTCTCATACGGAGTTTCCTCCTTATTTGCTGAAGTTAGGACTCTATTTTTGATGAAATTAGCATAGTTCATAGACTCCGCCCAAAACTGCAACCCTATCCTGTTATTAGTTAACATACTTTTGGATATATCTCCTAAATTTCTATTCACTCTTTTTGCGACTCTATTTTGTTCCGGATTATAGGGAACAGTTTTCTCATGATGAATTCCTTCTCCTTTAAGATATTCTTCAAATTCCCTTGAGGTGTATTCTTTCCCATTATCACTTGTTATCTCTTTTATTGAGGTTTCGTGTAATTTTTCACTCCATACTTCATACTCTTTGAAACATCTCAATACCTCTGACTTATGTCTGAGAAAGTATACCTTCGTGTATCTAGACCAATCATTTGTGATAGTTAACATCCACCTCTTCCCCCCATGTGAAGCATATCCAGCAGGTCGCCAAACATCGGTGTGAATTAGATCCAATACTTTCTCTCTCCTAAATGTGGTTGCCTTTGGAAATGGAAGTCTATGAATCTTCCCTTGGGCACATCCACTGCAATCATCAAAGGTCTCATCATCCTCAAAAGTAATACCCTCCACTATTCTTTTTTTTTCATTTTCTTTAATTTATCTAGATGCACATGCCCCAACCTTTTGTGCAAAAGCATCATCTAACACTTGCACACGAGTAGAGAACACTCTTTTCATTGCAAAGAAAAATTTTGAACATTCCCTGACTGCCTTTCTCAGCTATGAAATATACCTTATTATCAAAGCTTGTAGTGAAGATTCCATTCCTAGTTCCTGTTTTAAACTCCTTTTCATCTAGGACAGCTGTTGAGACCAAGTTCTTACTAAGTTGTGGAATGTAAAGAACGTCTAAGAGTGTTGCAATTGAGGCCTTTCCATCAACTAGAACCTTCAAGTCAACAGTTCCAACAAGACTTGTGGTTTCTACTCTACCATCTCCGTACTCTATCTCAACTGTTGGGATCATTCTCAGTTTAGTGATCCACCTTTTATCTTTGCACATATGCATTGAAGCCCCTGAGTCTATGATCCACCCATCTTCAGGTGGATCCATGTTACCTCCGAAAGCACACTTTTGTCTCCGTGGAATGTCAACATGTTTTTCAGTGTTTTTCGGATTAAGAAAAAGCTCCTCAAGCTCCTCAAGCTCCTCTTCCTGTTCGGTTTCTTCGTTCTGTTGCTCATCATGAACTTGAGTTAGGAAAGCCTTTTTCTTTCCTCCATTTCTTGAGGTCCCTTGCCCATCTTTTAGTCGAAGATCTGCAAGTTTGCCACAATCTGCCATATAGTGTCACGGTTTCTTGCAGAAGTGACATAATCCTCCTCGAAAAGTTCCTCTCCTCTTTGTCCTCTTCCTCCAAAGTTTTGATAAGAATCTTTCTCTCTCCTCATCACGTTTACGCCAATCAGCTCTTGCAGACAATGCTTGAACACTTGGACTCCCTCTCCTAAGCTCTATAGTGCTTTCTTTCACTAAAATCATTCCCACTGTGTCATCCCAATCCCAATTGCTATCTCCTATGTCCTGCAATCGATTAATAATATTCTCATACTCTTCAAGTAGTTTCATCATTAATGTGTTCACTCTTTGTCTCTCATACCATGAGTTACCTGCACTCTCTAGCTCTCCAAATAATGCTCCTAAATCATTGCAATAATTATTCATGCTTCCTCCCTTATAAGTATAAGTTGCAATCTTGTTTTCTGCCAACTGTTGCTGCTGTAATGATCCACTCTTATATTTGTTAACTAGTGATATCCAAATCTGAGATGAATATTTGACATGCATAAGGGAAATGGCAATGCCCTTTGCTACACTTTTAAGAATTAAGAGATTAACAACCTTGTCTTTGTAGTTCCACTTTTCATACTCTGATCTTTCGGTCTGAACCCTTATCGCCGTTGCTGGTGGTGCTGCTGTCGCTATCGCCTTCGGCAATGGTGTCACTTGAGTTGCAACTCCTCCCTTTTCTCCTTCTATGACAATCTCCTCTCCTTCCTCGTCTTCATCTTCAGGGATGGTGGCAGCAGTTCTACCTACTGTAGAGGCGGAGGTGCCAAAAAAACGTGATAGTTACAAGCTCTCTTAGAGAGAGGTACCTAAATTTCACTAAGTCCTGGTCTGCCTACTTACGAATGCCTACTACTAAACCCTAGTCCAATAAAAATACTATATAGTACAAGAAGGTACAGTAGGCGATGTACTTATTGTACGACCATTGTACGACATGGCTTTCAAAGTGACGCTTGTCAAAACGGGAGCCATGGTTCCTCCTCCCATCTTCTCCGGTATCGAATAGTATGGTGCCACGTGGCGTTGCGTGACGCTATCCCCAAAGGCCGCCGAAAGTTTATTGCGGGTGGCGGGTGCAATTATGGCCGTCTGATCATTTGTATTTATGCGGCTTCGATTCGCTTCCATACATGAATTTATTAATGCGTGTTTTCGTTAGTTTGCTGTAAATTAGTCCGTTTAATAAATAGATGAATATGCGTAAAACGTAGGACGTATAACGTTTCGCTAGTGCCTTAATTGATAAGGCTTAGGTCTAAATAGTAGGCTGGAGACCCCGATTCAAATCCGGTCAGAGGTAGTATTTTGCTACAAATAGTAAAATACCTTCTCTTTCATTCTGCCTCCTTCTAAATGACGCGGTAGCCATGGCGTGCCTTTGGTTCTCTCTTTCTCTCTCTTTACATTCTAACTAAAATTTAGAAGTGAACTATTAATTACCTATTTTCAACAACAGCATTGGTCCTAGTCTAACAGGATAAAGTTGACCTCTACCGACCAACTTGTCGGACGGCAAGTACCTCGATCAAGTCCTGGGTCCGTCAGGTTTCTTTTTAGTAACCTACTAAAAATAACTGCCTGTTGAACTAAGGTAGCCATGGTTCAACCACCCTCTCTATCCTTCAGTGACTACAACAAGTATGGGGGCTAGAAAGAGGAGGTGGAGGCAAGCTGTCCGTCCTTTTCTTTTTCCTTTTATACTAACATATTTATACCTAGAAAATACTCTATAAATCTATTAATTTCAACAAAACGTAGTAAAGTGTAACATCTTTGTATGCATACTATATCATTGTACGAAGTGTGATGTAATGTTTGAAACCCGAAATTCCTTCGACGAAGGTCGATCGATAGCACTCCATGGCGAGATCCCACGCCAAATATTTTGTTATTGTTACGTTAACATCCACCTTGTCCAATGTCACATCGCTTATATCATGTGTATAGTTATCATTGCTCGTCCATGGTGGAACTTGTCTTAATTATCGGGTGTATATATTGTACACGATCAATTTATAGCCAAAGAGGTGGTAGCCACAAACTGGTTGGATTGAGCTATTGGGTCAAGGATGCCGAAAAAAAAATACATCGGGCGGTCAATGTTTACGCCTCATTACTTGGAGAGCCATAATATATTTATAATAAAAATGATTTAAAATAGAAACTAAGGAGGGGTTCACCCTAAAAGTTGTCACTCTATTAGGAGGTGCTTGTAATTGTAAGAAGACCTTTACTAATGTTAATTATCGGGTCGAGTTTCCATCATACAACGCAAGTAAATTAATACTCGCATACGAATGCCATACACACTTGTGGGAATGCGAATTGAAGTCCACTAATAGGAAAGCAACCATCGTACTAACAATCCCAAACAAAAAAAGATGTTTTAAGTGGCAAGAGCAGTCCATTTTCTTATTATTGACAAAATGTTCATTGAATCTTCAATCATTTGCCTTTAAATACCCCATACCGTAAGTCATCCTACAAAAACAACAATTTTCGGTGTTCACTAGTGAAAGTAACGTTTATTTTGTATTCACATACGAATCACAAAAGGCAAAAATATGCAAAAATACAATAAAAAAATGGTGAAATAGCTCTCACCTCTATAATATGTGTGTCTAATGCTAACATTTTTTTTTCAAGCCTAACCGTGTTATATGCAATTGTATATGTGTACAAGGGTACACCAAAGTTACAAAAACTAATAACTAACATTAATAATGCGTCAATTTTAAACCCTGACAAGCGACATTTTTTTCCTTGTAGAAAAACAAATTTCATGGGGAAGGACTACTAAAAAAAACTCTTGCGAGAGGACTCCCAAACTACCTTTAACCTCGAGGGGATTTAAATAAGATAAATGTTTATACTTTACATTGAGTGTGTAGAAATTGATGGTTTATTTAGTATTTTCTAGGTCTAAAATAAAATGCAGAAAAGAAGCCAAGGCAGTCTGCCTCTAACTTCTCTTTTCAACTCCCACACTTGTTGCAGTCACTGAAAGTCGGAGATGAAGCTAGAGCCATGGCTGCCTATGCTATCCTGAGATATACGGGTAGTAGATTAGTTGATTTACTAAAAGAAAAGCTGTGGGATACAGGATTTGTTCCATGTACCTACCGGCCGTCAAAGCCGCCGATAGCTGGTTGCTCTATCCATTTGGTCTATGACTAATGTTAGAACATATTGTGTTTCATAAATACTTAAATATTACTACGTTGACAAATTCATTTAACAGGACTATTTACAAGATACATAGGTTCGGTTATGTAAATGTACGGATTAGGGTACGGACAACAAAACTAGTACCGCGCATTTGTTTCGATAGCGAAACGAATACCGCGCATGTATTTATTACTGCAAGATGAAATTTGCATTTAATCGGACGGCCGGAATGAATGTCGAGATCGCGGAAGAGGATTTCGGTGGTTTTTGGTCATCACCACATCGGATGACACGTGGCTGAATGACATTGGATCGTGGCATCCCCGGGGATTAAGGGAGCAAATCCGGATATACCACGTGTTGACATTTAGGCGATGTCGAACAGTATTAGTACATAAAGTACACCTGCAGCTGTACTTTTGTGTACGGAAGAGTTATATGATTGGTTCCGTACATCAGTAGATAGAGTTTGTGAGAGAGATAGGACTTAGAAAAATTGGTAGATAGGACCCTCTCTCCCAGAGAGCTTCTGTACAAAAGGTCAACTTTGACCCTCCATAACTTACTGCTCAAGGGTGCAAACTCAGAGATTCTTTTTGTTATCGACTCAGGGAAGTCTTTTCTTCACAAGGGTGAAGGTGGTCAGAGTTTTCGTCTACCAAGGTGGCAGTTATTCTTGTTGAAACACAAAGGGGTCCGGGATATCCTAGAGGCTTCTTGCAAGCTGTCCAATTCTGAGGACCTATGGAGGTCTCAATGTTTCAGAGTGGTGCCTTTCCCTTGTGAGCATTCACTATTTGAACCTATTTTTGGTCGTTATATTAGTGAGATTAGACAGCCTTAATTGTAGACAACTTTAACCCTCGTTTGACCCTTTTGAAAGACTCTATGTTCCCAAAAGAAGTCTTTGATTTTAATGCCCATCTAGTTCTCCATCTATTAACGAGCAACTCAATTTCACTTTTAGCCTGAAATCTTTAGAGCCCATTCAATAAAGGTTTGTTGCAAATTGTGCAACAATGTACAGTGTATGCATATTGTATGGGCATACTGTGTCGTACCTTAAAACCTATACAGCACCTTAAAACAATAAGGCAAAGGGGCTGACAAGAGAAGCGAAAAAAAAGAACAACAAAAAATATATTGAAACGTAAGTACTGAAGGTGGCGCTTCCTCCTGTCCTCATTCGATTGAAAAAATATTTAGAAAAAAGACAAAAGAAATCGTCCTATGAAATATTTAGAAAAAAGGCAAAAGAAATCGTCCTATGAAACAGTTCAATTACAAAGTAACTTAAATCGCTTTTTGGACTAAATTTGTCTTTATCATCTCAAACCACACTGTAAGTCAATCGCACACATTGCCCATATAGCATGGTTACACCCCAAAATTATGTATGTTTAGCTATTAAAACGACATTAGTAACTACACTAGTATTTTGATTTTCAATTAGTTCCTTAAGTACTTAAGGTATGTGTCCCTGTGTTAAAGTATCCTGTTTTTTTCTGTCGTTTTCTTCTGAACTTCAATGCCCAACAAGAAAATCTTTAACAGTACGAAAAAAATGTTTTTAACACATTAGAATGAATGTGACCTTGATACTTTTAATGTTCTCCATTTCTGTCTTCTTTTGTACTTATTTTGGCGTTTTTTTCTCTTTTCGACCCACGGGCACGCGCATCTAGGTTATCAAAAAACTTTATCAAAAACCACCTCGCGAGGTGATTTTATTGAAAGTATCACTCAAACAACAAATGAAAAAACATCCACGCATTCGCCACCTAAGTGGGAAATCTTTAGCACAAGGGAGAGTACTCACTATTTTTTTAGTACCCGTCATGTACGAAAAAAAAGTTGTAGGGGTCTCGGTCCTTCACTTTCATTCATGGGTCCTTTGTAGAAGTTTACGTTGTCGTCGCCTCTCCCTCTCCTTCTCGCACTTTTCGGAATGAAATATGGCAATACGGGAATGAAATGAAAGAGCTTTGAGAAATAATTCTTTTGCCTACCTTTGGGCATATTTTGATGGCAAGTCGAGTGAGAAAAGTTGAAAAACCAAAATCGGTTAGCCATAGCGAAGTGTTCTTGAATTAATGATGTCGACGTTGTCATGAGTGAACATGACGTCACAATGTCACGAAACCCTAGACATCTACAATGTCACAAACTAGAGTAGACATCTACAACCGTTGCTAATTTTTTATATGTCACCAATTGTCGTAAGTTTCGTAGTCGTCTTCAATCGTCACAAGTTGTACCCATGTCCACAACCGTCACATTTTCGCACATTGGAAGGCTTTGAAAAGTAGTACGGAGAATCTTCACTAAAATCCAAAGTACCACTTCAAAGTACCAGGTACATGGGCACATACCCTTAGGGTGTGTGCCCATGTGTTCAAGTAAGGGTTTTTTTCCGTCATTTTCACAAAAAATGAGACTTGCAACGATAAAATCTTACGCCATACGAAAAATGGGCAATAAACAAAGTACATTTTGCGTCATCTTGGAACTTTGGAAAATATGTCAATTTGGCGTTATTATCATTTTGACCCACTTCCACATTTTGTAGGCGTCTACAACGGTCACATATTTGAAGTAATGAAGGCGCAAGTAACGATTGACATAGGGCGTGTTCCCATGTAACCGAAACTTTGAAACATTACTTTGGATTTTAGCGCAGATTTTACGGTGTACTTTTCAAAATGTGCATATGTCAATCGTTACTTGTGCCTTCATTACTTCGAATATGTGACAGTTGTAGACGTCGCCAATATCTTGCGAAACGTGTAGAGGCCAACAAACTACGGACATTTGTCGACGCCCACACGTGGACAACATAAGCAATCGCCTACGTCTACAAATGGCATGTACAGTACACCGCGAATCATAATTAGAGTAAATAACGCTAATTCGGTCGCCCTAAATTTCGACTCTATCACCTTAAATAGAGTAAATGATTCTAAATTTTACATTATACTATTTAAGATAAGGTTTAATTAGCGTAAAAAAGTTTAATATACGTTTGTTTTAAATAGTGTGGCGTACGGACGACGTCCGACCGTGCAAATTTGTACTTTTATAAGTAAAAAGGTACAAATAATGATTTAATAGAATCGCGCTCGCACGTGAAATCGCACTAAACAAAAAAATCAATCTAATCGAAAAAAGGTCGTTCGCATAACTCTCGTCCGTCGACAGCATCGTCGTCAGTGTGAACATTAACTCACATTCAGCGCGACAAATAGTACTAACGTCATAATGACGTCAAACTATACGGACTGACAGATTTTGTACGTCTACGTAATTTAGTGTTCATAATTACAGCGCGGGTAACTATTGCCGACATAACCCAATATAGAGTACTTAAATAAATTAGAGTAAACTTCCTCTGTGAAAAAGTTATATCACATAAATTAGCGTTCATAACTCTAAATGTTTTTTTTTGTTTATTTACTCTAATTTTTTCTTTTCTCTAATTACGATTCGCGGTGTAGTGAAAACCTAGTAGAGCGAACAAGAAAAAGAGAGAAAGATTTCAGTGTCTCTTCTCTCCTCATAAAAGTCAAACCCTGAAAGAGAGAAATAACAGTAATGCTTAGGAACGAGGTAAGTAGAGAGGTAAAGATTGGATAGCTTAGACAAAGGAAAAAGACGAGAAGACAGCAAGAAACTTGGCATCATAAACTGCGAAAAGGTTGTGATGGGAGCTAGAAAGAAAAATGTAAAGAAAAAAAACAAAGAAACTTGTTGTACCACAATGTCATACCATTGACTTCATATTGAAGTTGAATCTTTCTGTATGTCAATTATGATGTAATGTTTCACTCGCGTTTGTGCGTCGACCATCGACCTGAATAATATAAGTGGACCTAATCGATATGATACTGAAGCAGAAAGATTCGTGAGTTTTGGCCTTGTGTCACACTAACTTGGCTTTCCCCAAATGATTTAAGGTTTTTATATCATTCTTTCGCATTAGTCATCATGAAAACGTGAAAAACACACAACAACGCTCTGTGAAGGGAGCCAAAAGGGGACAAACAGATGTAGGACACACCTTGAGAAAGCCCCATGATGGTGAACCTGAAGACGTCAGGCCAACAAAAAGTCCCAACCGCATCCCCATGCCACAGTTAACAACTCTGTAACTAGAAATGATCAGTTCAAACACACTAACAGGTGCAAAACAACAAGACTAAATCATTAAGGCCATTAAATGAAGCTTTCTGCTGCCTCCATAACTAGATTAGCATGACTACCTGAACCACTTCGTTCCTAGAAAAAGTAAAACTACTGAAAAGAGTCTGGTGGTCAAAGAAGAAACACAGTACCTTCGACTCCGTGAATGTAGAGGGCATATAAGAAACTTTTTGGCGCTCAAAGACAAGGACTTTTCCATGTAGCAATCCTTTCACACGTGAAACCTGACACTGCAAATGTGCCCATTGATCTGAAAAATAACGGTATGTGCTGTGCTTTCCAAATGACGATACCCCCCATGAAAAGAGAAACAAAGAAAAACCCATTAATAAGCGAGTTACGAAAGATCCATTTCCACAATCTGACTATCCAGTAGTATTCTCTGAAGGAAGAGGGTAAGGACAAGAACAGGACTCTTCTGGTTTCCATATGTGGCTCACGGCTTTCAAATACAAGGGAATGAGCATTTAAACATCATGGCTGCACATTTTCCTATATATAAAGTCAAAGGTACTGAGTGGAATCTTGCAGACGCTTTGTATCTGCGTTGAATTGCCTGGCATGTGCTTTTCAAGGAACGTGGTCATTACTATGGACCAGTTTTATACCAAACACACTCCTTAAATATCACCCTACAACTACCATACTGACTGCCCAAAGGAGTCAAAACAGGCTTGCACCCAACTATTCTTGATCAAACTCTAAATGCACACTTATCTCTGCCTCAAATAGGGAGAAATGACCAACCATTCATTTAAGAAGATGATCAACCAGCCAAAGAAGCCAAACCAATTTACAATAAACAACAATTTGTTCTATCCACTATGAGCACGGTTGCAAGTCACGACGGAAACTTCCCCAAAAAAAACCATAACATCATCGACCAAACAGGCACCAGTTCGAGTAATAATTGCAACAAATTTTTCATTCTGATTTAAGACAATCAGTCATCGTTTCTTTAAGTGTTCAGTTTGTGCTTTAGCACTTGCAAACGGTGTATACTTCATTTCAGTAATACAATTGTACTTTTACCAGGTTGCAAGGAAACTAGCTTGCATGGTCAAATCGCAAGTATTGACCCTAATTACAGTTGACATTGCATAACCATAGAAAAGATGTTCATTGGTAAAAACTGTATGAATCAGTGTGAACTCTTGAAACAGAAATACAAACATCCATAGCGACGTTGTTGGACAGTGTAGCAGTAAAAGGAATAATTTTCCCTGTTGCAAGTGCTACCCGCCATTTCAACAACTTAAGCAAATAACTTCTTTGCTGTTACCATAACTATGCAGCCATTGCTCAAGTATTATGCCATACCTCCATTTCCTTGTAAAACTAAAAAAAAGGCAAGGAGCTAGACGTTCCAAACCTCTTGTCTGATTGAAAAGTCCAGGACAATTTAAAAAAAAAAAAAAAAAAAAACAAACCGGAACGGAACTTCAACGGAAGTCAAACGGAAGTCGAACGGAAGATATTCGGGGAATTTTTCGAGGTTTTTTTGGAGTTTTTCGGAAGTTGTGATTTGAGATTAAAGACGGTGTTCGTTTTTTTCTCCACTTATTTTTCTTTTTTCTTTTTTTTCTATAGCCATACGAGTTTAAACAGTTTTTTTTTTTTTTTTGGTTTTTCCCAGTTGATAAAACAAGATTTCAGCCAGCTACAACAACAAATGGATGTCCCAAAGTAACTTTAGTGTGTCACACTGGAAGGTATAAAGGGACCAGCTAGCACTTCCGAAATTAAAAATCCAATAGAATGTCAGAAGCATAAGAACTAAAAGAAACTCCTCATTTGAGCCACTAAATGTCCAATGTAAGGAGATCCTGAAAGATTTCCTATCAAAGAAAAGTGGTAGCCAGATCAACATATGACTGATGTTGCCTGTAGAAAGCAATTTCCAGACAAACACTACAAATTACTTCTACATATGACTCCTCAAGTGGCTGTGGACCCATTCAAGAATCGCAGCCGAGAAAGAGAGGTGTGAATAAGAAAAGGGAATGAGAATATCTGCCACAAGCCAAAACCAGAACTTTCATTGGAAACTAGAACTTCACCTCAAGCGGTGCCTATTGCAGGTGAGAAGAAAATGTGCCAATCCATTCACAACTCTGCGAATCGCATGGAACACCTGCAGCAAAAAGAGAAGGCAAACAATAACAATCATCAACATCTGACATGTCACCCTGAAGAAAACAACCGGCTATAATTAGCAAACATCCAAGCTACAGTTAGCAGGAATAGCAAGTGCCAAAGCCACACAAGTAGCCAAAACATTATTTAAATGGACGGCCACCAAATTATTAAGAGAATGAAGGGATAAGAGGCCAGAGGATCTTGCAGCCGCCCCAGCCCCTCCCACTCTCCCATGTACATGCCAATGTTGACAACATACAACGCCAGCAAGTCGATAAGCAGACAATGGGCATGATTTCAGCAATCGCACTACAACAAGCAAAGGTTTGCAACCGAGTCATGCTGTACAAAACCAAAACAGCATTTCTGACATTTAGCGCTGAAAAATGTATAGCAATGTAAGAACCCAGCAACATGTCAGTTTGCATCAACATGTGCGGCTTCACAACAACAAACAAGCTTGCACCAATTGCAACAAGCCAAACAACAGGCCAAAAAAAAAAAAAAATCTCAACTTCGGAACTTCATCACCTAAAGAGATTTTTCCAATCTACTTGTTCAACAACATTCATTTCCAGAGTCACGGCGGAACCACAGTCCTGTAAACAAATGAAGAGCCTACTGAAAGAAGAAACTGTATTTAAACCATTTTGTGCGTACCCCACCCACAGGTGTCAAAGTCCTGATTTTGATTGTTAACGCCAATTAAAATCATCAATATACTACAAAAACAAATGTCTTGCTAATTTCTCAGATGTGCACCTATGCAGATGTATAGAACTGCAATTCTTTATTACAGCTTTTGCCATGGATTACTCATTAACTGATAAGTTTCTGACTGCTCCAGCTGATAACTATTATATCAGGGATTGTTGCTTGTGGTCCAAAGAGTAGCGAGAGTGACACACTGTTTGGAGAGGGCAATAAGGAGGGTGTCGAATTTCATGCTATAATCATACGGCATAGTGAAAGTGGTGTATCACATTACATATTCAAGGCACAAGATTGCATCTATAAGTTCATGCACATGTGTGAATAAAGTCACTTGTTTGGGGCATAAGTACAAATTAGGGGGAGACAAAATCATAATCTTTGATACATTTCATGTCCCTGTACTGACTTTGCTGTCCCATACGCTTCTGTGGCGCACTAGAAAGTGGCTTGAATGTGATAATAGGGCCATATTGCCCTACACGCTATTTTTGTCGCTACATCCACCAGTGCTAACCTATTCTGCCGCCCGTCGCGAACAGCGTGAAGGAGGCACACTACACGTCACCAGTCATTGCACCTTTCACTAGAAAACCATGACGAGAAATGAGGAACAAGAAAAAAATTGCAGGAGATTGGACCAACTCGTCCTCAAATTGAACCATTGTCATTATTTCATAGTGTAGTCCACAATCAATGATAAACAATAAATTTTAATCTCTCAATGTGCATTAGTCAGGCTGACATGAATTTAATAAACCAATAGTAATTAATGTGCATGATAGCATAAATAACATGCACTTTGCCACACTAACCTAACGAAATGTAGTCTAAACAGAATGATAACAACTAGTGTTGGGTATCGGGTAAATTCATATCGCAATAATTTCGATATTCGATATATCGAATATCGATCGAGCAGACTCCTCGATATATCGTACCGGGACCAACATAAATCATCGCGATATGTATCGCGATATATAGTATTTTTTAAATTTAATATTTATATAATATGTTATTTTAGCGAAAAAGACAAATTGTCTGATACGCCGTACGACGTGACTTTCGTTCCGTGACTTAAAGGTAGATGCCGCAAATTGTAACCGACAAAAAAGTACTAATTCTGAAATTCATATAATTTAGTACGTAGAGGACTTCACATACGAAAAGTTCACACTAATTTAGTCAAAGTATGATCTGAAAAAAAAAAAATTGAAGTGTACAAAATGTGAAAGTTTATTATTATTTTTATTAATTTGGAGTAGCAGTAGCTAGTACTAGCAGCTGCAGTATCACTAGTACTGGCAGCAGCAGCAGCAGCAGCAGCTGTTTCTGTGGCACATCTCGCACCAAAATCGCTTTGAGTTACTGCGTTGGGTTGTTATTAGTGTTGGGTATCAAGGACCATTTGCCGATATTCGATATGTATCGAATTTCAGGAACCTGACAATCGATATATTGCTTCGATATATTGAAAAGCTAAATATTGCGATATATCGCCAATATATCGCCGATGTATCGTATCGTCGATATATCGAGGCTTTTTTATAAAAAAAAATATAACTATTCTCGCTACTGCTGGTAGTACTACTGCTGCTGCCAGTACTAGTGCTACTGCATCTGCTATTGTCCATCTGCATATTTCTTTGAAGTTGCGAAGATCACACTCCAAGCTCCAGGAGTAAGGTTTCGTCTATACCTACAATACCATTAATTTCCCCTTCTGACATGGCAAATAATATTTTTTAAGAAGTGAAGCTTTAATTGAAAAAGGAAATCCTTTTTCTCCATAGAATACTCAATCCTTCTAAAATGAAAAAATCCAAAAAAGCCCTTAAAACCATAAACTCTAAAAAACCACAGAAAGGGCCAATAACACGCACCAGAAAAGTCTTTTACAGAGGAAAGATATAAATTTACAAGGACACCAGCAAAAAATCTCCAGACCCTCCCACCTCCCCTCACCTTGTGGAACAGATCATGCCAAAGAGCACTCCATATCAACGGCCATGGTGAAGCATGTGATGTCGCGGTGAGGGCTGAAACCACGGGCCTTCTTGCTGCGCATAGAAGCTTCACTGCTTCTATGCAGTGATGGTTTGCCACAGCTATGACTTCCCACATCTGACAGAAAAGTAATGCAGTGGCTCTAAGAACTGACAATAGAAGGCACAGTGGGGCCTTAACAATCATTCGCATTAACGCCAGTGATGAAAAAACGAAGCTGAACACTGCACCCACTACTCGCAGTGTCAGCATCCCCTTTTCACAAAAGTCCCAAGCTCACTTGATGGTGCTAATGACAAATAATGGCAGCATCATGGATAGCATATTGACCAGAATCGCACACATCCTTTCCCCAGCAATAAGAAAGCCACAAGTAAGCAAACGTGCTTAGGTTGCCTTTCTCCTCCTTTAAAATTACCACCTAAAGAAAGTAATTTCAGAAGTGAAAACCATCAGAATAACTTCTCAACAGCTCACCTACAGTCCACCAGAGCAGAAAGAGTCGCCATAGTGGCATCAATAAATGAGCCAGAACCGACAATGTGGCTCCAGAAAATGCACCAACACTCCACCCCACCTTCCAAAGTGCAGCTTTGGCTTCCACAACAATTGCACAAATAACCCACTTTACTCCAAGAATTGGCCAAAGCCAATCTATGGCTGATAGTAGTGGGGTATATATAGGCTGCAACATAAAGCTCAATAAATGTTTGAGTCCCCTTAAAAGAGAGATGATGACTTTCAAAGCCCGTTGTAGGTTTTGAAGCACAAGCATGGTTCCTAAATATTTAAGGCGATACCCCACACCCCATGCATCAATCCACACAGACAGAGGCCCAAGCAAACGGGCAATTGCTTCTCGCAATACTGGAACGTTTTTGTAGAGGTCATAGAATCCAATTAAGACCGTAGTAACCGACACACCAAAGTACACATAAAGCGCCAAAGATCGCATCCATGGTCGATAAACATGGCATAGCACAGGACAGGATTGGCAAAAGACAGCCCATGGCGGGAGTCCAGATTCAAGCATCTTGAGAAGCCGTAGGTCTGCGGTTATTATCTTCTGGAGCTCTCCAGGAAGGGCCAGATCTCTAAAGCGTATGATAACAATCTTGTCTCTGTAATGAATGGGTCGGACATTTAAACTCGCCAAGGTTGTCTGCCCATCTGTAACTGGTGTAGCTGGCAGCGAATCAAAATCTACACTTTCCAACCTCCTTTTGACTGTCGCCTCATCTAATGTTTCAGGCTCACATTCTCCCCTTTGTTCCTCATTGACAATCCTCTGGACTAATTTGCTTTGTTGGGTCCTTCCAGCTTTTTCACAAGTTTTCTCCACTGCATGTATGGACCCTGCAAAATTTTCCTCCATACCAGGAGGCCTTCCCCAATCAAAACCTCCAGGTCCACCACTATACATAGCTGACAAAAACGTTTCCTTTCCGTATGAATATCTTTCTTGGCTGAATTCACTGTTCGCTACGTTCTTGTCAACCGATTGCCGCCTGTTGGAGTCACCTTCTACAAACATTTCCAACGAGTGGCTACATCTCTGCTTGTTTGGGCCCTGTAATTGAAAAGAGTCTGATAAATTTATATCATCAGAAGTTACGCCGTTGCTTGCAACTGCCTCCATGTAGTAACCTCTACCAGATTGATTCATTGTTTCTGAGTTAGTGCATCCATCAGTTGATTCAATAGCTTCCGTATGGTTGCTGAATGCACCACTTGCCCTACAACACATGCTCTGAGTTGCTACGCATGCTTTCCTATGATTAACTCCATGCTTATCTACAAGAAAACTTAAATCACTGATTGGCAAAGGGGGGGGTATTCCATTAGTAAGAGAAGCACTCACAGGTGGTTTCAGCCCCACCCCACAATTTAGGAGATTGTTCCTTGAGCCCCAGTAAACTGGCTCTTCAAGACTGTCAGATATGTCAGTCAACATTAGCGGCCATGTCACAGTTCCTGTTGCATTCTCGCTCCCCACGGACTTTTCCAATCTCTTACCTCCATTCTCTTCACACATGTCTGAAACAACAGCATGCTCTATATAATGGTCACGAGTCACAGTTCCTGTATTCTTGACAGCATCTAAGTTCAACACATTAAATCCTCTACTTCGTAACTCCCAGGGACCACATTTGTCATGACATTCTTCCATCCAGCAAGACACCTCGTGCACATGGTTGCTCATCTTGCCATCTTCCCCTTCATTGCTGCACTCCCCACTCTGTACACTCCAGTCTTCAACAGACTCAAAATTCAAGACTGTTCTCTTTGCACCTTCATGAAATGCATATAACTGCCGCCGGATTGGAGAGGTAGGAGCTGCATAGTCCATTGTTCCATCATCAGATCGCAAATCACTATTTGCTACATCACTTGAATGCAACCTATTCTCACTGAAACTGTCCACTACATATTCATTCTTGGACACCTCCGCTTCAAGCCCTGTCGGATCTTTAATAGGTGAAGGAAGAGTTGCACAAATAGGGGGGTTACGCTCAGTTCGTCCCTCAAGAGTCAGAGTTCCTAACTCTGACAAATGCCATGCATGTGCCTGAGCAACACTTTTAAACTCCCGTTTAATCATTTTTCGTGTTTCAAGTGCAAGATTTGTATCAACCTGTCATTGGCCATCCCCGCCACCCAAAGATCCAGGAGTATGTGAGCAACTTCCGGTTACCATCTTATCATCTGCTGGGGTAACTGCACTAGTGAGGAAATTTCTGCAATAACATTCGGAATTTCCACACACATTTCCAATCCTGTGTCTTTATTTTATTAACCCATTATGTTGTATCGGATGCCACAGATGGACTTTGGCACGATTATTAATGCAAATCATCCATGTTAGAACTCCCGGCAAATTAAATAAAAAGGCCCATTGACTTTTTGACCCAGAATTAGTCGAGATACCTTGAAGTTACTGTAGACCATTACTAACATTTGATGCTTTGGAAGAGAAGGCAAAGAACAGTGTCAGCACCATGATGTGCATACTGTCTATGATACGGGATGGCACAGAGATATGCACCTGTTCAAATTTGGACTGATACACTGCTACTCTGATGCCTTTGGCCCTTCTAAACAAACTAGTAAAATATCCGCCGTTGTTGATGAAAACCGCATAAAAAATGCCATGACATGAACCTTTAAAGTGCTAGATAGAAACAAAACAAAGCATCTTATACACCTGGAGGATTAAGACTGAACCAAGCTCTAATGTACATTATCAAAAAGTGTGGATAATGAATGTATAACATGAATACTGACACAATACTTAGAAGGGATAAAGAAAATAATCGAAATACTTTTCTTCTTGACGTAATATAGTCTGATCCGTCTTAAACGAGAATTTGCAACATCCGGTTGACGTCAATGTGAGGCCAAACCACACCAAACATTAACACTGCTTCAGCAGGTGGTTACTGGTGATGGCCTAGCATACTTGACTTTGGCAACCTATGAACGCCGATCTGAATGCCATGTTTCTCACTAGAATTGCACATTGAGCGACCCGATAATCAATATTTGTTCCACCACATGATATTGCCAAGTCTGCCATACAAAAATTGACGTTTTTTCTATTTAACTAAATGCAATAGAAAGGGTGGGGTGAGGCTCTTTCAATCTGAGCTCCTTGCCCACTCAGAAAGAGCAAAAGTCCATAAATCATTTACAAAATATACAAATTGCAACACTCAACCATAGATTAGCTTTTTCTTTAAGACAAAACTGCTTCAAAAAAACCATTTTTTGGGGAGCATTTACCTTTTTCAATAAGACACCAAAATTAGAGCACCAGCCAAATGAAATTGAATATGATGAGATTAAACAATTCTAATGGAAAAAAATGCAGTCCATTTGGACTTCAATTTGCATGTAAACGTGACTGCAAAAAGGCAAATTTGAAAGAATTCAACTCGCCGCACTGACCATTACAAACAAATATTTTTATCGGTACATGAGTGAGTATAGTACTACAGTCAGTGCATCCATGGCTGACCCTGCACAATAGTGGCTCCCTGCATGGGATCAAAAATACCAAAAAACAAATACGCGGTATACATTGATTGCACATCCAAAGTCATAGCTTTTATCAACTAACTGGTCAAGTGTGCAACAACACTACCACACTTTTGCTACATCACGCAACTAATTGAAATTCAAATTCCTGCCAAACTACCCAGAAAATCACTAAAATGGCCTTTACCCTTCCACCGCATTCAACCACCTACTTAATATTGTCCTAAAGTTTGAAAAAAAGGTTCATGTATCCAAATGGGTTACTAAGTTTAAAGATAAACAACTTTTGGGCATGACCCGGCATGGCCCACCTGGAGTTCATTGATGTAGCTTATCCCACACACATCAACCCAATATATTTCAAAGGTTACGCAACCATAGAGACCGTTAGGAGGATTGTGCCCCCGAGCAGAAGCCTTCCTGCGTGCCTGCAGACGGCGGACTAAGGCTGCAAGAGACGGCCATTTCATACGGCGATGGCGCAATTGCCCACTCTGCCTTTCATGTCGATGATTAGGATTCCTAATACCAGCCAGCCAGGCTCCTTAATGAGACTTCCCACCAAACTGCAGACAGGGTTAGCTAAATGCAAAATCACATCACAATTCAAATGCTGACACTTCCACAAGGCAAAACTGTGGCACCCTCTTTTGCAATGCACATATACTTGGACAACAAACATGATGGCAGTCAGCCCAATACAAAAAATAAAATGTAATGAGCAATTTATTTGCCAGCCCTTCATCACAACACACATTCATACCTCGTATGACAGCATGACATGACCCCACACAGATGTGCCTGTCCAAATGATCTAGTTGAAATTTCAAGAAAATTCCGCAGATTGCATATATACGCTAATTATACGAATAGCATGAGTAAGTGCTGTAAAACATCATCACGTGTCTGTGCAGACTGAAGATTACCGAATCAGCCCTGGCTATATACTTCATTTCTCGAGCCTACATCAACTGAGCTACTACTTTAAGGTTACCAAACATCAATCAAATGCATAAAGCAGCCCAGGAGTCAAAGAGTTTACGAAGATTAACCTAAAGGTTGCTGGCTCTACTTGACAATAATCCTCCACAAGGTTCAATCTCCGCCTTGCACGAGCGAGCTCCTTGTGATTGGTAAAAGGGGACTCACGGGACTAGCATGCAAGATGGCACAACCAAGAAAGAAAAGAAAGATATTTGCAACTTAAACTGAAAGCATGTTTTGCAAAGTAGGTGATGAGCACCTTATCTCTCTGAAGTACTTGCAAGCAATTGTCATGTTTGCCTGAGAAAGAGATTATTTACTAGGCTTGTAAGCTTAAGTCCTTAAATCATCACATGATCTATTTGTCCCAAAAATGTTGACAAACAGGCCAAAAGTTTACACAGCAAAGTGCCAGACATGACCAGAACAGGACCCAGATTTCCGAAAGGTTCTCTGGGCATTGGCAAACCTATTAAACCAAGATGCATCAAATGCCAGAAAAAAAAGTAAGAGAGAGAGAACTTGAAATTAAACCAGTTGTCATGCCAGTTCTATCACATGTCCTTGAAACAACTAAAAAGGTTGCACCTGAGTGACCATGAGTTGCCAGAGACGTGCTGATTGAGAACGTTGCAAACCAGATGTCCAAGGGCTGTTGTCAACAAATAGGACCAACTTGCCCATCTCGAGAGAAACATGCAGGGATACAATTGATAGACAGGCAGGCATGTCCCTGCATTAACCAGAATACAATTTATCTAAAAATTTCACTCCCAAAATTTAGAATCTAAAACGATCAGTCCGCAGAAGGGAATGAAACAAAATGTGCTCACCAAAAAAAGATTAACACAACTGACATCAAGATCCATTCAGAAGTAACACAGGAGTTGAGCCATTACCATATCAACCGAACATCCAGAAACATTGAGACTGCATTAGCCGCATACATGTTCTCTCATTTGCGCTCAAAACTTTTTTCTCCGCCATTAATTTACCTAGCACACTAAAACTTACATCAAATGCCTCAAGTCCTTTGAATAGCATACGAGTCTGGCTAACTCTAGATGGGAGCCAGTGAAACCAAAACATACATGAGTACCGACATATCCATGATAAAGAAATAACTGTGAGGAGACCTGGTACAATCCTATTTTCCACACAAGAACTGGTTCATGATCACAGAGATGAGCGTTGATCAAAAAGTAGGAAAACAAAAGTACAGCGTTTAAATTCTTCAAACGACACCACACTCACCCAATTTGCAAAGATGTGATGCGATACGTCGGCAAGCGACTCTCCTCCACACCATTGCAGCCAGATCTATAATTGTGCTGTGAAGACATATCAAGATCGTCGTTAATTATAAATTTCCATATTCCATTTCCAATAACATAAAAGGGAGAAACCAAAAGATTGTAAGCAGAAGCTAACTATGATAACTGCCCTTAGACCGACTTAAGGTGGCGTTCCATCAGGAAATTCTGTAATCGTACGGCCAACTCTACGGGCTGGGTTTCATTGATATCGATGTATCACGTATCGACTATGATATATCGCTATAGTCACCACAAGTGTTTGTCATTTACTGAAATTATGGGTCGTTGTACCCGAACACCTGATAAACCAGGCTGATTATCTCGAAAATGGCAAGGGTGAAGTTCCATTACGACATTCTGTACGGCCAACATTACAGAATGCTACAATTTGAACGAAGTTCCATTGCGCAAAGTCTGCAATCCACGTGTGCATAATTAAGTGGTACACGTGAGTTGAGATCGGATTTTAAAAATAGTCAATGATTTTCACACCGACCAAAAATCTTCATTTGCGTACCAACTACCAAGTCATCGTTCAACACAACTTCTGTACCCTTTGCAGAGACACCTTGTTCAGATACCACCTCATTATTTTAGGGTTCCTATTTTTTCGCGCGACGAATGAGCGTTGTCAGAAATAGTTTGACGAATGGACGAATGGACGCTAACAGAAATAGCGTCATTTCGTTTGTATTTTTTGTTGGATTTTGAATGAGTATGGGCGTGTGCCCATGTAACCGAAATTTTGAAACGTTACTTTGGAATTTAGCGCAGATTTTACGGTGTACTTTTCAAAATGTTCCTATGTCATTCATTACTTGCGCTTTCATTACTTCAAATTTGTGACAGTCGTAGACGTCTACAATATGTGCGACAGACTACGAAACGAAATGTAGATTACTGCGAAACTTCCTAAAATAAGTGACGTCTACAAAAACGGCGACGGTTGTAGACGTCGAGGTTTTTCTGACATCGTAAATGTTTCGGGTTTTGACATTGCGAAGTCACGCCACGCTATGACGTCATTAGTACGTAAACATTCCGCCATGGCTTCCGATTTCTTTTATTTATCTTTTATCATTCGATATGCCGTCAAACTACGACCAAAGATATTCAAAAAAGAGATAAAAAAATATATCTTTCATTTTAAACCATCATTGCCGCATTTCATTTAGGGGAGAGAGAAATAAGAGCGATCGAGTGAGAAAGAGGAAGAGAGACGAGGACGACGTAAACTTTTGCAAAGGACCCATGAAGGAAAGTGGAGGTCCGAGACCCCTGCAAGTTTTTTTCCGTACAAGTTTGTCATTTTCTTATGTGCATGCTCGTGACGAGCAGTGAAAAAAATAGCGTGTACTTTCCTTCGTGCAATTTTTTTTGAAAACGTTTGACGCATGCAATCCAGGTTTCCTATTCGTCAATAGGATGTTATTTTGATTAAAATCAGGTCGCGATTTGATTCCAGTGCAAGTGTGAAGATGAGCTGGAAATGGGTCGCGTTGATAATAACGCCAAATTGCCGTACCTTCCAAGTTCCAAGATGACGCAAAATGTACTTGTGTTTTTGCCCATTTTTCGTACGGCGTAATATTTTCTCCTTGGAAGTCCCATTTTCTGTGTAAACGACGGGAAAAAACCCTTACTTGAACACATGGGCACACGCCCTATATCGTGTGCGAATTTTTTTATTTCCGTTGGTTGCCATCGTGACACGTATGTTCATTATCCGACGTGTCGCGACTCAATTTTTTCTGTAATTGGCGATGTACCTCGCGAGGTACATCACCAATTACAAAAACTTTCGAAGCGAATGCTTCACGAAAAAATATCCAACGGTCATTGTTAACTCCCAAACTTTTGGAGATTCTTTGTAATGTTGTTTTTCGGATAAAAACAAAATAAGAGGTACGATGTAGTACGGAGGAGTCCGAATTTTTGCAAACAACTTCACTTTTCGTGTAATGGAACTTCACCTTACGAAAGTTATATTTGAGTGGCAATTTACTACAGTACTGTACTATTTTCGTACCCGTCTGTTCTGTAAACCTCATGAGATAAATCGTTGCAACTGTGTAAACGGTCACTGTACGTTCTCACCCTTGCGATGGTCTCGTACAAGTGTACAACGCTCAGATTTATCGGAATAGAAAATTCGACGGCAGAAATGTCAACCGTCAAAATTCTGACGCGTAACTTTTATGTCGGATTGCACCGTCCGCGGATGTGGCAACTGCCAATTCTAAAAGATTGGAAAAGGAAAGAAAAGAGGGGAAAAGAAGGGGGAAGTTCGGAGGAAAGGGTAAAGGTGCTGGGTTGTAGCCTTGGAAGGATTATGGATTTATGCTCCTGCTAACGGTCAGTGGAAATCTCCCCCTCTGTTCATATAATCTCCCAGTCAACAAATAATACAGGTCAATGCTATGTAACTTGTTTTCTTCCAGGGTACTGTAGTTATGCAGTCAGCCAATATTCATTTAGCGTATCAGGAGAGTTTTCCATCTATATTTTTGTACCGCAAGAAACTTTTCTCTGTAAAAAAATGTGTAAGCAACCTTATGTCACTTGTATTATGACGACATAATGTGGACATCAGGATAATTATAACAATTGAAGCTCTAACTTTGACTTTAACTTTAGCTTTAACTGGTACTGTATCTGCAACTTTTATCTCAAAGTGTGGTTTAAATATGTATCTGATTGATCAGCTGAATCTTACTAAGTTTAGATATGGTGTGTGCGTTCTTTTGCAGGAAGGTGGACATGAAAGAAAGTTTCGTTGTTGGAGTGATGTAAAGTGTAGTTTGCGTTAACTTTATGGCTTCGTCAACCCCTACTAATTTAATTACAAGTTTGATTCTATTTCATTAAGTAATACGTCATATTAGCATTTTCTACGTTTTCATTGCAGAGCAGTGCAAGTGAGAGTGTGAAAGGGTTATTATTTTTGGTTTTTTGGTGTATAGAAGGCCAATGTGATACAGGAATTCATGAAATGTGTGATGGTATATGAAGCTGGTTAAATGCTGGAGGACATAGCAAATATCGATAAAATGGAACGTGAAGGAATGGATTCAGCTTTGGAATCGTCCGATTTTGAAGACCAAGAGGTAAAACAGAGAGCGGACCAGAAAACCCTAAAAGTTTCTGGAAATAGTGGATGTGTGTCATCAATGAAAGCCATATTTCAAAAGTGTGAAAACACACTGAAACGCTGTTTCCGGCGACCCTCTCTTACATGTGTATTATACGGGCTTTTTGCGCTTATTACGCATTAGTACGGGTCGACCACATATAGCGTTTCTCCCCCTTTTTGCACCTCTACACCATGATGAAGGAGAGTGATGAATTTGATGATTAAGTGGAAATGGAAACTGGTTCATTCAATGCGGAAAGGGATAAAAAAGAAAGTGCTTCAAATTTCGAATTGACATATTGTGAAGGTTGTTGTTATGTGGCTTGGGAAGGTTCTAAGAGGGTTAGCAGTTAGTGTTATGAGAAAGGGGGGAGTTCAGAGTGGAGTGGAGAAGGGTGGGGAGAAATTGTCGAAATGGATGAGGACTTGAACTATGGGAGTGACATGTGACATGTGGCGTCTGGGACTGGATTAGGGATGATATTTTGGAGGTTCTGGAAATGGTTAAAATGAAACTTATTTAGTCACAGGGGAATTGTACGAGCTTTGTAACTGGTGTTACTGGCGTATTAATCATAGAATTTATCGAAACCTGTACAATTTTGTAAAATAAGTGCATTTTTTTTGGTACGATTGGTGATTACAGGCCAGCATCGCATACTTCTCATTACCCTTGTAAATGCTGGTGAAGCTGGTAAACCCAAGGAGTTGAGGTTGAGGTTGCATTACTGTTTTCCGTTTAAATTTTGAAGTTCCGAACAAGGTTTTGACGCCTTGAAGGGAGAGGTGTCTTTGATGCTTTTGCCTGGGGGGCAGGACTCTTCAAGCTCTTCCGGTTTGGAATCCAAACATGACGTTCTGGATGCTCTGTGCACTGTGCAAGCAGTGAGTTTGTTCAACACCACAAAGCTTGAGTGTGTCTATTTCCAATTTAAGACCAAGACAGAGTGGAGGGCCCCACCTTTTTTAATGTTGTATGTGTCAATGTATGGAAAGTGGACAAAATGCTTAATAATAAGAAAAGACGGAAGGCATAATTTTACGTACATTTTTATGATGGGGTTTTCAACACCTGTCTAGATTGCAAGGTCAATGGTGTTGTTGATTTTAGCTCCTCAGAATCAGTTTTCGTTGGCTCTTTGCTGCCACGGGCTTATCTAGAAGTGTTTTAAAGGTCTTACGTTTGAGTTCCATGGTTAATGTTTTGATTGGGCCGCAGTCTGTCAATGTATAAGCAACTTAACTTGAAACATGCTGTGCTATGGATCCATGTGAAACAATTGATCCATAGCATCATGATGCTATCGATTCATTATAGCACGAGTCCATAGCATGCGATGTATAGCAAACTCAGCAGAAATTGTTGCATGTATAAAATTGTGCTGTATTATGTTCATACGAAATCGAATTGTCAAGTTGAAATATTTCAACTTTGAAATGATTGGTGGCTAATTGCTTAAAATTTGCAATGTTTTCGGATTCTCTTTGGCAAGTGTCATAATATCATGTATATGTCATATGTCTTCGCGCCAGCTCTTGTGCGTATAAAGTTAAGCAATACAAACAAAGCAGTGAAGTGATAAGAAAAGCGCTGTTTTTTTCATGTGACATGTGACAAAGGTTTGAAGAATGTACCTTCGAGCGAACAGTAGCAAAACTGTGCTTTTTGTTGTAGCTTGTTGCTTTTCCATTCCTTCGTCCGAAAAAGCAGCAAATGTCAAGAAGAAGATAAATCTTGCTGCTTTTTGGGAGCGCCGCTCATGCCTTTGCCCGAAAGGAAAGGGAATTTGAGCATGAATTGGAAATAGTTTTTGGCAATTAATAGACTAGAAAGTTGATGGAAATGTGTTTTGAAAATTGTAATCTGCTGTTAAGACATTCAACAATGAATTGTGATTGATTGAAAGTCTCGTGTAACTTGGTTTGTGCAAGGAAGAAAATTTTGTGATTTATGAATATTCTTATTGCTTTCAAAAAAAGAAATGAAACTTTTGAGATAGGAGAGACAGATGTGGATTTGTTGCGGTTCCTGTAGTAATGGAATTAGCTTATTTGTTATATTCCTGTTTTTCTCACTGAATAGCTATAATGTTTTTCTCTTTGTTTGGATTCTGTGGCTGAAAAATGTCCCTATGGACACAAAAAAAATTATAGACATTCCCCCGCCTGGTCTAATTGTCCTAGTTATTCCGTTTGTCATTTTTGCAGCTGAAAGCAACTATCGCCGTAGGTCCACGATGGAATCTTGAAGGCTTTTTGGAAACAATGAGCAAATTGTCAATTGCACACGATATCTTAGCAAGATGTCAAAGTATGGAGGGGGTGGAAATAGCAAGAACGCAACTTGAAGTTGGTCTTGCAAGCCTGGAAGAGGAGTTTGGTGACGCTCTTAAAAAGCATAGGTGAGCGAACCATTGTAAACCGACCATTCTCAAGGCAATCATTAGTCATGGAATTGATGCTTAAGGAACTTTTCATCACATGTGGTTCATCATGAAATCTCTTCGAGGTGCAGATGGACGATGGTGATCATTGCAAGATTCACAGACTTGTTTTCATGTAACACTTCGATTAAAGACCCTATCTGAATGCGCACCAGAAGTTAGAATGACTCCTCTGTTGCAGGGTCATGGTTAATGACTAATATGTGTCTGTTGTATATCCGTTTATCGCTTTTTTTTTTCTTTCTCTGGGTAGGAGTAGAAAAAGCTTGCACATTCAATGGACCATTTGCTGTTTGAATTGTAAACAACAGTAGTTAAAACCATTGCTTGCACTGAATGGTGCTATACAATGCTCATTCTTGTTGCAGCAAGCCACTGAGCTATAGCCAGCTACAAGAGTTGGCCATATTGGATGGTTCTAAGGTAATAGAGATGGGTTCTTCCCCTCTTCCAGCTTCTCCCACTTCATCGGAAGATGCAACTATTTCAAGTCCTACTCGGGCCGCACTTCTGGAATGGTTGCCAGCCAATGCAGTGCCATATCTTCACAAGATGGCGGAAGAGATGCATAAGAGGGGAGCTGAAGAGCGATGCATTGCTCTTTACAGGTGAAATTTTGATTCTGGTATGGTTTCTATGTTTTCATGTTTGGTCATTTTAGTAAAAGCCTCGCACAGTGAAATTGCTTGATGGCTTAGAAGACCTAAACTTGACTGAAAGAAACCTTCTTATTATAGCATGGAAAACAGTTCACTCGTGTTGTAATTTTGCTTGGAGTGAGTCAGGGAACCAAATGGAACATATTGTTTAATATGGGCTGCGCCTGAGTGAGAAATCGTTCACATAAATCTATACATTCGTACTAATGTCGAGGGTCGTGCAGCTTCATGTATCAGTGCTATCATACATTTCATCAGTAAAAGAGCAAACAAAAGCATTTACAAAGATATGCAAGAAGAAGCATATGAGTGGAGAAGTGCCAAAAGAGGGAGAGTTGAAGGGTGCTTATGGGTAATCATCCATTATATGCACCCAGTATGCGAATAATCCTAGTGTTTTATTGTTTATGCGATTTGATTGTAGAGCCAATCGAGGTAGCCGTATTGAGTATTTCACCTTACTGATGCTGGTTTACGCATGAGATCAAAGCATTTTTTCGACCAATCCCAAATACCCCCATTTTGAACAAGCAGCGACTTTCTTTGTGTTAGTAAATGACCCCAGAAATTGGTTATGTCTTCTGCTGTTACACAAAAGGAAAGTTCTACAGATTTGAGCCAAATTGCTGTTGCCTTCCATTTGGGCAGTCAGAAGATCTTTCTATTTGACATTGTACACCATTATCTACCAATACAAAATGCTGGGTTTTACTTTCATTTGTCATTTTCAGAAATCTTGTTATGGCTTCTATTCGGGATTAAAGGGTTGGTTATGACCTTTTCTTGCTTTTTGGCAGTCAGCTCCTTTCTATGATATTAGTGTTTTCCCGATCTACTGTCTTTCTTGCTTTGAGTTTCCTTTTTAAGTATTGTCCGACAGAGGTGCTGCACATGTTGGCAGGCAAGTAAGAGCTCAGGCATTGGAACAGAGCATGGTAAATATGAAGTTGAAGTATCCGCCTGCTTCAGATCTTGAGGATGTACAGTGGTCTGAGATGGAGACCATCATGAAGTCGTGGATGCGAAATGTAAATATATTGGTGAGCGAAAGAAGGTGCCAAAAATATGCCAATAGAAGAACGATGTTAAACTTCTATATGCAGCGATGTCAGTATCTCTTAGGGTTAGTTTATGAGGTCATCGGATGACGTATGTCAGTCCTTCCAGCTGATAGCATAGTTAATTTTTTTGTCAATAGTGAACTTTAGTTAATTGTAACAAATAGAATTCTGATTTTCGCTGCAGTGAACAATGTGTTGCTTATTAAATTTGTTTTCGTTGGTATAGTTCCAATAATGAAGAAAACCCGCTTGCTGTAATTTTATCATTCTAATCGGCTTGTAAAAACTAATTATGTAAGTTTTATCGCAGGTGAAAGTCCTTATGGCAGGGGAGGCTGCTTTGATTGGACACATAATGGATGGACTTACCGATGAACTGGAAACACCTTTGAAGGAGCTATATGAACAAGCAAAAGTTAATGAGTTTGTTCTTGTGCTACTTCGAGCGTGCCGGTCAATTGCTAGTGGCCGGAAGCTTCCAGAGAGGATCTTTGCTTTGCTAGACATGTTCATCGTTCTGCAAAAAGTGGAACCAAGGGTGAGAGTCTCTTGGAAAAGCCGACAGGCAAAGGCACAAGAAGAGAGAAGCGGCATTTGGGCCAAGTGAAAGTGCAAGTGGTCCAGCGTGGTAGATAGCAATTTGAGTTCGACTGGCTTGCGAGCATGTCGTAGGAAGGTTGAGATAGACGCTTATGGAAATTGGGAGAAAACGAAATAGTGTTTTCTTTATGAGAGTTTCAATTTTCTTTATCAGTGAAATCTATAGGGTGATGACTCTTGTCTATACAAGGAGTGATATTCATGCGCTACAATTCTAACCATGTACGGCGTGCATTCCAGAGTATGGCATTTATTGACACGAGCAATTATTTCAACCAATACCTTATCGAAGCTTTAGGTATTTGAGTTACACTTCAACTAATCCACTTCACCAGTTGCATAATCAAGTCAGCGTTTATTTAACTGTCAGACTTATGATGATTCTGATTCAGCTAATTTTTTTTAATCTTAACAGTAACCAAACACCGTCTTGGAAATATTGCATAAAGTCCTTTACTTTTTTAAAGTGAATTCCCTCTTTCCAACTCCGTACATTTTGACATAAGGTACTTAGCAATGTTATTCCTTTTTGTTCTCTTGTAAGAACTGAATCGGCCTGAATGTAATATCTTTATAAATGACAAAGAAGACACAGAAGTGTCTTAGTGACATAAATGGAGAGAGGAGAACACAAACTGACACAGTTACTCGCACAGACAAATGGCTCTTTTGGAGATTAGGATGTTTTGCTTATTTCTTTTACCCTAAACCTCCCCCTTTTTTTCATGGGAAATAAAGGTGTGATTATTTTTATATCCTTTTTTGATTCTAATATGTTGTAAATATGCAGTTATTTGAACCTGAGCATTGTGTAGTTTGTAGTGTTTCATATCCGTGTACTATGGAGACTCCTGGTTAAGAGGCTGCACAGTGTGGCACAAATCAAGTGGGAATTGCATGTTATTACCTTCAAAAGCGGAGAGTTTGATTTAAAGAAACTTGGTGGTTGCATTTTTGTGTGGATCTTCCTTCCTTCAAAACTTTCACCAGCATGGACCATTTAATTAGTCATTTTTTTTGGTTTTCTCGTTCAGATTCTATCCATGGCCGGCCAGTCAGAAACGTCACGATTGACAGATCTATTGAAAAGGTTGCCATCATATCTCTCAGAGGCTGCATCCGGGACATTTGAGGAATTTCGACGCATTTTGGATGACAGTTATGTCACAAATGCAGCTCGACAATCGACTTTCATCAGGCATGTGAACCTGTGTGTAGATTGTTCAATATTTTTTTCTTGTATTCTATGTCCTGTATGGTCGCGTTAGTGACAGTTAGATAGGGGTAAGACAGAGCGGCGTAGCAGAGATGTCTGCTTGTCCCCTTGTATCCTTGTATTTAATAACTTGTATCTTCCATTTCAAGTAGAAACTTCTTACTGTTAGAACAGGAAAGGGCGATTGCTGTATTGCGTGGACTAGTAATTGTGCCGTAATTTGCAACTTTGGGGACACCTGTTGGGTGCAGATTTCCTTGGAGAGCTCAGGTTTCTGAAGCAGAGGAAGTTCTCCCTCCTGACGGGAGTGTGCATGCCACCACGAGCTATGTAGTAAATTATGTGAAGCCACTGCTTATTAGGTGAGTGCTCTCTTCTGCATAGGTGTATTTGTGTGAGGAACCAAGTCATGTAGTCCCCTCAGAAACCTCTCTGATCTTCGCATGTTTGTGTGATTGTCAAGTTCTGCAATCGGCCTTACAGCTCCCTCTGAGCCTGGGACCTTCTGATCTTAATGATGTTTTACACCTGCCTTACAAGTTTCTGTCTGTGGTTGGCAGAGGGAGTACCCGCGACTATGGTGCCTGTCTGGACTCATTGTTGGGCTCACCAAAGGCTGGTGCTGAGCAGTGTGGGAAGCTTCTCGAGGCTCTGGAACGTTCTCTGCACCGTCTGGCTGCCTCCAGCCTGGATGCACCGCTGAGAGAGCTTTTTCTGATGAACAATCTTCTCTACATGCAACAATCTATGTGCGTGCTCACTGCAATTGTATGCACCGTTAGGAGCAGAACAGTGATAACAGGACAATTGTGCTTTTCGGGGGCTATTTAATCTGATGACAACTCTTCTATGGTTTGCAGGTTAACCGTTGGGGCATCTCATGTTCTGCAGTCGAAATGGCAATCGACAGAAGTCATTGAAGAACATGCTATTAAATTTAGGAAGGCGGCACTTGGGAAGGTGAGGTTTTGTTGAGCAAATGGCAAAGGGAGGTTGATGGGGTAAGGTACAGTTGCCCCAGTCCTGGTTTCACCTGTTAATTGCATCTGAAAGTATGCAATGGACATGGGAACAATACAAAGCGGTCGAGTGCATGGCAGCGGGACCATTCTGATATTCTTGGGAGTGACAATAACTGCCTTGATTTCTTAGCACTGTGGTTCACTTTTAGTTTTAGCGCTCATTTTTGGTTCATGGGATGAAGCTGGATTGTTTGAGTCAGGTTTCACTGTTGCCAGCGTAGATCATGATACTGCACTTTGCAGAGTTTACTAACACCAGCCGTTAGTATCAATGTGAAAGAAAATTTACTACATTAAGAATACTTCTACATTAGTATTTTTAACATCAATGTCACACCAGGGCACATGGATGTACCCTGTCCGCATGAAAGAAAGGTGGTGTTATTACTGTTTCCTTTTGCCGAGGATCCAGCAAGACGAAACTAGTGTGTTTACTTCTTGAAAATTTCTGCACAGGGCAAGTCTTATTTTATGCTTCAGTTGATATACTTACCGCATCTTCCATTTGAAGCAAGAGTTACTGCATAAAGCTGTTGCAGAAAGGAAGACCTACGGTGAACTGCGCATAGTCTACAAGTTTGTCAGTCATTTACAGAAATGTATGGAATTTGTATGTTTGATGGACATTCATCTCTGTTTGTGAGGGTGCTCCTAGGCAAATATTGCACAGTTTTGTAATGCATCCACACCCAGCAATTTTTTTTGTATTGATTCATTTTTTTGTCCTAGACATTGCACTTTCCTGTTTTTTCCATGTCTGATCTCAGAGCTGCTTGTGGAAGTGCAACTGTCAATGTAGTTTTTTCCCTGCAGTTTGATTTTTGACAGCTGATGATTATTGGCACGTTTATATATTTTTGTTGCTCAATAATCATTAATTAATACAAAATGTGTGTTGATTCTAATTTTGTTTTCTTAATGGTTTATGTTCATTCGATTTTTTGCTGATATATGTTTGTTTCTGATATTGTGATGTGTAGCAGGTGACGGCAATACTAACTGAATCTCATCAAAGTCTTTTGGCTGGGCTGTCTGATGCGCGACAAGACTGCAAGAGAAGGTGCTCAATCTGTTTTCTGTCTAAACGATTTGCCTTGGCAACAGGAGGAATGTATCTAGCAGAACTTATATGTGAATTAGATGGTTATTTGATCCAAAGATATTTGGTCCAGCAGTATATTACGAATGTTATTGTGGCAAATATCGAGGTAAAATCTCTGGTAAAAAAAATGAAGTTTGTGAAGAATGTGAAGTTATAGTAGGAGAAAAATATTTACAACGCTTAATCTGGTTCTTCCTGTTACTAATATTCTTTTTTCCAACTATACTGCTTTATAGTTAAGCAAAAATTTATAGAAAAGAAAGTTAAAAACTTTCATTCTTTTGAAAATTATGTAGTTATTAATGACGGTTACTCACAAATAACAAATAGAAAATTGATTCTAGAAAAGAATATTGATAGCAATTGATTTAGCAAAAAAAACGTTCTTGAATCTAAAGAAGCTGTTGAAGAGTCGATTATTGCACAAGCAGAAGCATTAAAAAAATATTTAAATTAATGTTCTGCAGTGAACATTTTTTTCTCCTGAAGATCCTCAAGCGGAGGGAAACACAAAGAAGGAACAGCTGAGGAAAAGCTACTTATGTAGGATTATTACTCGGCAGTCTCTTTGATTGTTTCACCTCAAACTGGAGCTTGGTTGGGTAGTGTATCTGTGCAGAATGCTTGCTCGGTTTCTTAGAAACACAGAAAAACCTGGAAATTCAAAATTTTCAGTTTAGCCTTAGATACCATGCTTTGCTGGCGGGGCATTTCACGATACATCATATCTTCCTCATTAGTCTGAAGACATTGCGGATTTTATCGGTATAGAGGCGGATGAAATTGATCACTTTCCATATTCTCTTGGCCTGTACTGGCACTAAAGGTTGCTGATCGGATTTAGTCCAAGACTTTGCTCGTCTCTGGTCTGTTCTTCAAGTTTACCACTTTAAACATGTTTAGGTTTGGTTTAACTGTGTCTATACTCGTGTGAGTTCCCCTACTTTGGTATGAGAGGAGAGCACGTGAACAGATAGTACCTGTTCACATAGACGCAGAAGCACAGGTCCTTATGCAATAGTTACAAACAGATGTAGAAGTACCTGTGTTATTGTTTTCCACCATTCTTCTTCGTTGTCATCTGTCCGCTTTCATTATTGTTCCTCTTTCCATTAGTAATATCTTGGGAATTCGCTCGAGGCCTCAGTCAGAAGCATACCTGCGCTAGTTTCCTTGCTTTTATATTCCTTCAACTTTTGACTTGACTCTTCCTTATGTGAAGTGCAGTCTCACTTGTTTTGTGAACATGTGATTTTGTTTGAAATCACTATAGCGTGCTTCCATTCTTTCTCACTCTGCATCCCTACCAAAGTCTCTCACATTATTGTCAGTTGTTTGGCGCGCAGCCCAGAAATTGCAATTTTAACCAGACTTTGCATAGTTATTTCATAGTAAATATTCCGATTCTCTGTGTATAAATTCGTTTGCACACAATGTCATACCAACTTCGTGTATAAACCAAGTTTCGAAGTTGTGACTATGGTTTCCCTCGTTTCGCTGCAGACTGCATCCTCCAACTCTTTCTAAGCCAGCTGCGTCCCCTGCCCGTGACGTGAAATTAAAGCGCCGCCTAGGAAGGTGCCACATCACAGGGGGTGGATGCTTCGGCTTGCAACTGGGCATTGCCCACCGCTCGTAAGGCTTCTATGGAGCCTGTTTTACCTTTTGCCAAACATAGATGGCACAAAATCTTTTGGTTTCGGCATTCACTAGGAAAAGGAATGCGTTCAACTGGCGTATGTGTCAAAGCATCCAGAGAACACCAACTCCGCAAGAAAATTTCCCTTGGATCGAATATTGATCCAGTGGCTGCTTGTTGGAGTGGACATGTGTTTCAGGGACCATCCATTCAAGGGTGTGTCAACTAGTTTCTTTTCCATTTGGTGTTTTGGAGGAAATTTATAAGGCAATGTCTTTGTTAGATTTTGCCTCTCGTTCCTCTATAGTGGACTCTTTTACTATCTAAAAATGTGACAATGGAAGGCTCGATACTTCTTCCGTTTGCTTTGCATATCGATTCCGCACATGGAATTAAAGTTTTGACAGAGGAACCAAGGTAGATTTCAGCATATACACAATGTCTCCAAATGTGTGGTATGAATGGAACAGGATACCTATCAATTTGAAAGAAGATGCTTGCCACTGAAGGAAGTCATGCCCAATATGATGTTTCCTAAAGTCTACAACGTGCTTTTTAAGTTCGTGGACTTGTCCTTTCCATTTAATTGCTTTTCATTTATGTGATTGCAACTCACATTCATTGGTGTTTCTGAATCCGCAGGAACATGCTGCCTCAATGTCATAGATCGGTTGTTAAATAGATAGTAACTGTTCGCAAGTTGTCTTATGCTTTTCTGAATAATACATGAACCTTTGGCTCAAGGCCATGCTACTTAGGAAAATCAATAAAATCCCTCGTTTCTTTCATTCGGTATTCAAAAATAGCTACTTTATGTTTTGGTATTTTACATAACAGAAAAAATTAGAAGAATCTGGATGAGGAAGTTGACATGATTAACGCTAACATGGTCTTCTAAAGCAGGTTAAGAAAATTTAACGACGCTTTTGAAGAATTAGCCCTTCAACAAGGCACATGGGTGGTAGTTGACGAGGAGCGAAGGCGAAGAATGCGACATGAATGGTCTGCAGCTTTGAAGGACACCTACGCTTCTTTTCTTTTGCCTCATAAGTAAGCCATCATGCACACATTTTTGTGGAGTTCTTTTAACTTTCTAGTTTTACAAAGCTCATCAATTAAATCTGGAGACTTTTCGTGATCCAATCACTATGTTGAGTAGCTAAAAGCGAAGAACTTCCAAGAATTATGTGCAAGAACATAGACATAATTTTCATTGGACCGACAATTATATGCATGCTCCATTATTTGTTGTACTCGTCATTGAATTTACATGATTTCTGTCTACGTTTGCAATCCCGCAAAATAATTTTATAGTATGCCAAAAAAGTGTACATTTAGGGGCCTGCAATGTATTGTTGTCGCTGATCCGTATCATAACTATGTATCATTTGTCGGTGACCGCCAGTGCCATTAAATGCCACAACATGGAAGGAACGTTTAGTGGCTGTGCTTTAGCAAAGTGGGCACTCAATAAGTTTAATGTGGCGTAAAATGAGTGGTAGGATTGAAAAAAGGTACCAACCAACGAGTCATGGAATGGCCTCTCACATGCTCATTTTCTGATTTTTAAAGGATTTTTTTAGCGCTAAGTTTAGTGCATAAACAATTCAGCTGTGCAACTGTAAGAGTTACTTTGAGTTAGTTGATGGATAAATAGAAAGGTTGTTTGGTTTTGTATGGATGACAACTTTTAATTGGGGACCGAATCGGTACAATCTGAGACACCCATTAAAATGACAGACAAGCTGGATATCTAGTAATGAGTTATGGAATGCAGGTAACTCAAAATGAATATATCAGGAAGCAGAAGAGCAATGAGTAAACTCAACTTTTATTACACCTTTTTTAATCCCTGCGGACCAAATCTGGCTAAGTTTAGTGTTTTCACCTCTTGTTGTGTTTCTTCCAAATTTGTACGTCGACAACTACCTTTATCTACTTTTTTTTAAGAATCAGAGGTTTCGACTGGGACATTGGCCAGCAGGAAAGATGTGTGGAAAAAGAGAGACGAGAAAAGGGAGGGGGTGACTGCATGAAAATAAATTTTTAAGTATGGAGGACAAGTAAGGGAGTTGAGGGAAAACTGAGGGAAATGGTGGGGAGCTGTACTGTGAGAGAGATGGCTATGCGAATATGTTGGTGAGAAGAAAGGTAAAGAAAGTAGGTAAAAAAGAGGAGAGAGCAACTGGGGTGTCCACGTTATCCATTGACGGGTAAACCTCAATAGTGGATATATGAGCCATTTATGAAATTACAGAATTTACTACGTGGTTTAAAAAAACTGGAAAAAGCCATAACTGAAGGGCTCTGTGTCAAGTATGTCTGCACGTCGAGTGTTTTTTCAACTAAATACGAACATGAAAGTGTTTACCATGTCGATATTGCTGGGAAAGTGCTGTTTTGGGACAATTGGGGAACTGAATTTATTCCTATTTATGAATCTTTTTGCTTTCAGAGACTATCTTGTGGAAATCCGCTCGTATCGATATTCACCTAACAGCATCGAACGTGTCATTTTGGATTATTTTTTTCTGGGAAGTTAAACGCGAGTCGATGGTGTCTCAGGGAGGGGGAGATCACCCGTCTGTTACTTCGTACCATGTCCAAGGTGATCCTTATTTAGGAAAAGCTTTACTTTGTCTTGATGTTGAATAAAACAGGGCCACATGTGCACATAACTAGCTCCTAAAGGTTTGCTCCGTTCATTATGTTCTGTTCATTCTACGTCCAGTTCTTCTCAGTTTGACTTCTCAGTTTGAGTTCGTTCTAGTTTTGATACAGTTTAGTATTAGTTTTGTAGCGATATTGAAACATCTATCAAAGACGAAGGTCATCCAAATTATGTAATGATCATTGATTCGTGAGTCAGTGATATAAAAGCAGCAGCTCATTGATGCTTGTATGATTATTACTGGCATAAAGTCTTCATGTGCATTTTGTATGATCAGTTTAACATGGTTAATTCGAGGAGGGATGTTTTGTGGTTTGTGGCTTTAAGAGGATTAACGCCAACTACGTAGTTTTGATAGTTTTTAGTAGTTCCGATTTACAAAGTTAAGTGGAGCCAATCTGATTGAGTTTGGATCAGTCCCCATGTAAGTCGCTTTACCTTTCGGAACAGTACATAATTCACCGAGTTGTGCATGTATGAAATCCCTCTACCTATGTACCTGTATAAACCTAGCTCTTTCGTGTTCGATGTTTGTTTTTAATGTGTGCAATTTGGTCCTCAAACATTTACTTGTGAAGTAAACGAGTATGACAAAATCTGCAAAGGGTGCATTTTGGGAGTATTTTTCTTTTCTCTCCAGCATGAATTGTGTTATTTCCATTCAATTTGAGGTCAATAGCACCTTCATGAGCAAATTGAAATTACTACTATTACAAGGGCACTGGTAAGTTGTCTGACATTTCTGTTAAGTGTAGAGGACGCCATCACTGATAACTTGTGTATATATAGAGTTTGGCCAAGCACGGCGTTTTTTCAAATGAGTAGGAATTAAAAGGAGAAGAAGCGTTGATGGCTTGAATTATCCATTATGGAGACAAAGAGTGCAAAGCAAAGAGTAAATGAAATTATAAGGGAGTTTCGTTTTCTCATACCTGAATAGAAGCGTAGTTGAGAGTGAAAATAAAATAAAGTGCATTTAACAGAAAATGACAATTAAAAAAATTAAGAAAGAAATTTGAAATCGTCTTTGCTTTATCTCTACTTTTCCATCTAAAATTTATCCCTCTCGCTGTTCCTGGATCAGAGGGAGCCGACGGAGGAGATTCCGTATCACTCACATAGAAAGGATTGTCAACAGAATCCCGGGCCAATCGCCAAGAATATATACATTTCACCATGGGAAGTATGGTGTTCTTCTGATGAAAAGAGAACCCACCATTTTTGTTTTTCTACTGCCTTGACACAGCACCGCTGTTAAAATATATTCAAAACTCAATGGATCTCTTTACATCACCCAAGGTTCAATAATTTCCATTGCCAGATCCAATAACAAAAACAAGCATTTGTACAAGGCAGTCAAACACCGTGTCCTATTACAACGATGATATTTTGTTTTGATGTTTAATAGCGTCATGAAACAAATTATGCTGCAACATCTTAAAAGTATCATATTCTTGATATTAAACTGACGCATCCCGTCAAACATTTAAACATTGAAATATAAGAGCTCCTGATTGAATATTCATCTTGACACACTTCACAACAAAGTGTCATTTATCTCTAGAATAGGTTGTTTTAAGTTGGAGACCTACATCCCTTGTTGATCGCTCGCGATCATCAATCAAAATGGCCGCTTACTTTCTTTCTAATTTTTACTGAAATTAGTTTCAAATTTTTTTCCAAGGGATTTTTCCGGACATTAAACGATTTGCTTTTCATTGTCATAAAGAATACACTTTTTTGTGTAACAAAGGGAACTTGTAAGATATCATGGCAGCAAATATCATCCTAAAAAGTAAACAAACTTTATTATAAACACGAGATGGTAAACCATCTGAGTACATGGAAACAGACGAAAGGAAGATCCAAAACTGGAAATCCTCAGAAGAAAAAACACAACAAGCAAAGTGTTAAACATATACTTAACAGGTTATGGGTTATGATAAGGGCACAGTTTGCTTCATTCATCTTTCCGACAAGTACAAGGATATGTTGCCCTTCATCATTTCATCGATACAAGTATTGTAATAAGAGTTTAAGACGATAAACAAACGTGAAAGGAAAACACTGATTTGAACGAAGTGTACAAGCATACAAAATTAATCATATAATTTTCTCAACAATTACAACAATTACAATACTCCTTCCTCAAAAACTAAGGGTTTTTTACACTTGTGAAACTACTGTAAAACTAGATTGGTAAAGTGGTTTTACATTGGTAAAGTGGTCCCAACACTTATGCTGTCTTTACTGAGTCGTTCTTTTCTTCCACACAAGAGAACAGTGACGATATGGTAATGTGCAGAAATGTTAAACAAAATGAGACTATTAGGGAAGGAATTTTGGCAAAGTTATGAATTTAACACCAGGAAACTTTGTTTGCATCTCCATCAAGAAATGTGTGCAACTAATGACTTCGTCAATGGTGTTCTGTTCTATTTTGAAGTTTATTTCAACCACCTCTAAACTCGAGGCGGCTTTCAACAAAGGGAGAAGTCTCTTCTCCAAACTTTTGTTGATGGGTATATCATTGAGATAAAGCTTCTCAAGTCCTGGTAAAGGAGCCATATTGCGAAAAAAAGGAGTTACACCCCAGCCTGTTATGCTCGTGAGAGTTGCAAGATTATTATTTATAAGTTTTTGATAAAACTTCTGGTTTTTTGTACCTGTAAATGAAAAATGCTGGAGATTGCATGGTAGTGGTCCTCGAGTGTTGATCGTCAGCGGTCGTTGAATTTTGAACTTCACCTCTGGTGCGGACAGGGACTTCGAAAGCTCATTTGAAATTTTCATACCCATAACCTCTGGTGATGTCAAAGACTCCAAAATAAGCCTGTCTGATATTTTCAAGCTCTGTAAGTTCTTCATGTCACTGATTGACAACCGGGCGTTGATATTGTCACCGCACTGAAAATTGAAAACGTTCACATCTAGCTCTTCCAATTTAGGAGTGACAATTCTGCAGTATTTTGCACATGAAAGTATTTTTAATGTGACTATCGTTTCTGACCTGATGATTATTCCCGAGGTGTCCTTTACGCCAACCAAAAACAGAGATTGTAATTGAGGCATAGTTTTCAGAAAAAACTGAGGATATTCAAGTTCGTCATATTCCATATTGTATAAGGCAAGGACTTGGACTGATTCTAGAGTAGTGTGGGTTCCCATGCCAAGCTCACTATGAGCAGTAAACTTGCAATTTTGCAAACATAGACGTTTTAAAACTTTCATTTCACCAAGAGCTTGCAGGTGAGTTGCTGTAAAAAGACAGTCAGAAGCCGTAAATGTCTTGAGAGTCCGGCCTATAACAGTAGACCAGTAAAGGATACTAGACGCTGGAATTTTCTGTAAGCGAACTTTCTCGCTACCTTCTATCCAGTCGCCAATCTCCAAATCTTCGATAGCAGGAGTGATTTCCGCGACACGAGATAGTATCGATCCAAACATATCCGGATTGAATTGTTGAAGGTCAATATGAACCAGCTTTAGATAACGAACACTTGCGGCCGCTGTCTGGAATGTTTTGGACACAGTAGAAAGCCTAATGAGGTCACGAACATCCCCATCATTTGAAGAGCGAAGCAGGATGTCAGAAATGATTGGAAGTGGAAGAGAAGTCTCCAATGAAGAAGAACCCATGGTGTAGGAAGCGTTGACTTTACGGTGACGGAGGAGACGAGCCTGTAAAATGCCCATATAACCTTTTATTTGAAAGATAAGCGTACAAAGGCACCGCAGTTAAGGACATGAAGAGTTTTTAAACACTGTAGATTGTACTACTTTTTCATTGTTTTGTGCATGATTTTTGATGCTTCCCGTAGGGTGTAAGAAATTCACAGACCTTCATAATCATGTAATATGTTGGCCAATTACGCTTGTAATATGTTGGCCAAGAAGCGGAAGATGACTCTTTTACTATGTTGGATAAGCATCTTGGCAGTGCGCGATGCGTGGCTTCAAGACCGAGGAGCATCCGCCAGAATAACGAACATTCAAAGATAGGCTTTAAGGTAGAGGAGCATAAGACATGAAATAGCAACACGAGACGCTCAAGAAGCATGCCAAGGTCGTCGAAGATCTGATATCGTATACAACTCATTGGCAATCTAGGTCGCGCTAAACGCGGCATGGAAGGAGGTCAACAAGTCCAACACGCGTGGAAGTGCTGGTCGTGATCCTTGTGCGTGTAAGCATCTCGGCCGTCCATTTGGCTAACATGGTACATTAAATCGGCTAGCAAGCTGTCACGTCACTTCTCAGCGGTATAGTGTTTTGAACCGTAGATGTCATGCATGCCCTTTTTAGCTGCCGATCTGTAGGCATTCAAGAACATTCTCTCGCTGACACGTAAACCAGGAAACTGCAGCATCTTGGCCGTCCAACGAGCCAGCATGGTCCCTTCAATCGGCTAGCATGCTGTCACCTCACCTCTCAGCGGTCAGACTATGCCGGAAACGCAGATACGCTGGCGTTAGAGGGTGTCCCCATGTAATCGATACTTTGAAGAAATATTTTGGACTTTAGTGAAGATTCTCCGTACTACTTTGAAGAGCGTCCCAATGTGCGAGAATGAAAGAAACTTTGAAATGTGACGGTTGTAGACGCGGGTATATCTTGTGACGATTGAAGACCACTACACCGCCAATCGTTATTAGGTTGTGTACACTATTTCCGTCCCGTTTTTTTTTTGAAATTATTCTCCATTAGCGTAGTTCATTCTATTTTTTTCTGTACTCTATTTTGGGTTAATTTTCAGGTACCGTACAAAACGAAAGTACGTCATCCTTTAATTAGTGTGGTGTACGGATATTGTCAGGCCGTACATAATTGTACCTTTTTAAGTAAAAATGTACAATTTATTATGTTTAATAGCCGCGGACGCATGAGAATGTGCGGTCTTAGAAGGGGTTCAATCCGGGACCTAAAAAAATACGTTCGCACTTATTAGACCAACAACCGTATTGTCAAAGTGTGAACGACAAACAAATTCGTGTGTGGAAAATCATTTTTTCAGTAAATGAACGGAAATGTTGCGGCGGTGTATAACTGTAACCTACATATATACAGTTTCAACACCGAGTAGGTTCTTTGTAAAGCACATGTACTTACCATTAATGCTATTTTATGGTTATGGTCCATTTAGGGTAAAAGTTTATTGTACTAAGGTGAATATGGTCCCATTTAGTATAACTGTACATTGTAATATGGTGTCGAACATAAAATAAAATAAACGTTTACGTTAATACGGGGTTGAATGTCAAAAAATACTAAATTAAAGTTGAAATTTGTATTTTTTAGAATAAAACAACATCATTTGGCGTTAGTGATATTTGGGGATGGGAAACGCCAAATGCGGACAGTCCATAAAAAAAAAATGTTTTTGGCCAATCACAACCAACGGTTTTTTGGTGGGATATGTACGGCGTTTTTTCGACAAAAATTCCATTTTCTTCACCGCGAAGCAGACGAACCCACCGCCGCCTGCTCCACCTTTCATCCATGGGTCCCGCCCTATCAACCTACAATTTCTACGTCCAGCCACTCTCAACTTTACCGTGAACAGCGTTCCAACTTGTGGTTTGTGTGTCTCTCACCTTCCTCCAGCTCCGCCTCCCCCTCCCTCCTCGTTTTTCCTCTCTCTTTACCATTCTCTCTCTTTATCATATGCCACGTGTGACGAAGACCTTGGTCGAGAACCATTCGGGCGGGACAGCTGTCATCTTGTGGGCCAACACAGCGGAAGTAGGACCTGGAGGGAGAGGGAGAGGGAGATGGAGAGGGAGAAGGAGAGGGAGAGCGAGAGGGAGAGCGAGAGGAAGGAGAGGAGGGAAGGGAAGGGTTTCCAGTTTAGCCAGTGTAACGGATATGTAGATTATACCTGCTGTCAAATATTTTAACTCTCCCTCTCTCTCTCTCTCCATCGCTCGAGCTCTCTCTCTCTCTTCCCCCCTATTTCCCTCTCTCACTCCCTCTCGCTCTTTCTTTCTCCCATTCTCCCCCTCTCCTCCTCTATTGCCAAGCCACTATTACTTCCACAACTCTTTCCCTGACTTTCTCTCTCCCTGCCTCTCAGCTTACCCGTCCTTCTATTCCCTTCACTGACATTAAATATCTCTCTCTCCCCCCTCTCTCTCTGTCTTCTGCTCTCCCCTTGTGTCTCTCTCCACGTCTTCCTTTCTTTTCCTCTTTTCAGGTCTCTTATTTATCCCCGTGGATATCTTTTCCCATCCTCCCTCACTTCCCTCTCGCCCTCCCTCCCTCTCTCCTTCCCACCCTCCCTCTCTCACTCCCTCTCTCCCACTTTCTCCCTATATTCTTATATATTTCCCTCCTTCCCACACTGAAAGTGTCTATCGCACCCGTCCCAATGTGTCTACCTTCGCCCCCCTCCCCATCCCCCACCCTTCTAATGCCGCCCTTTCGCCTTCAATCTATTCCATTCACTTTTCGTGGATCTCTCTAATTTGTTTATACGTAGCTTTTTTTTTTTAACCTTTTGTTGTATTTTTTTTGTCTTGCCGTCATTCGAATTATGTTGGTTGTGGTCGCTAAATTTTCATCGATTCCCTTTTTTTGTTTGTCTTTTTTGCAGTTGTGACAAACGCAATATTCGTTCTACAAATGGAGATAACGGGCATACTATTGAAGTATAAAAGAATCAGTTTTGAACGATAGGGGGGAAGTGAGGGCGGATAGGAAAAAGGGAAGGCGAGGAAGGGGAAAGAGTAGAGGTGAGGGAAGAGAGGGGGGAAAGAAAAAAATAGAGATTTTAGAAGAAGTATGGTAAGGGTAGCTTTGATGTTATTCAGTTGAGTTTTTTTTTACACAAACAACAACAAGAAATTAAATATTGATAAATGTAGGTATGAATAAAAAGTCGTGTTTTCTTGGGGTTGTACATTCGGTGATTATCCTACATAGGATTTCGTTTTATCGGTTTTGAAATATTTTATATTTAGGGTTCCAATTCTTGTAAAACTTTTATGTGCCCGATGAAAGCAATATAAAACAAAGGAATTTGTTGTTTATGGTTTTAATTTATATTATCCATATTTCTGTTTATGTTTATCATTTGTGTTTTTTGATTTTTGTATCTTATATATTAGTTTGCTATACGTTTGTAAAATGTGTTTTTTCTTGATAAAAAGTTATGATCCGAGGTTATTATGATAACGAAATAAATAAATTAAAATACATTTTAGAACCGAAAATGAAATAAGGAAATACAAGAAACAAAAATTAATTCCGATTGTTGTTTGTGATTACGGTGGACCAAGCTTAAGAGACGAAGTGTATAAGTTATTTTCTATTAACGAAGAAAAAAATAACTTGGGATAACATTTTATTTGTTCGGTACAAAAATTCGCATTATGCTCGTGACACACAAGTAATCTATGGGGTATAATTTTTAATGCAACTATGTATACCTTCAATCTATAGTAGAGTCAAAGTTCTTTCATTCAGCCACGATATATTTTCATCACTGAATGTTAGAATTTTGTTTACCATCAAAATTACCATTCAGCGACGAGACATTCTCGTCGCTGGATTCTCGTGTCGATTTTCTACACCTCAGCGACGACACATTGTGGTCGCTAAAAATGGGTTAAGCCGGGACTGACGTAATAATGGACTGTTTTTTTCGCCATCCCTAGAATTTCACATGTAACCAACGAAGTCATAAACACATTGCAAACATCTGTGCCGAATTTGTGCACTTCAGCGATGAGAATGTGTCGTCGCTACAACTGTTTGAATGCCGAAAAAAAGGTAGTAAAGGACTGTATTGGTCGCCATCTCGGGAATATTACCTATAATCGACGAAGCCGTAAACACATTGAATACATGTGTAATAACTAATGTCATCAATTTCTTTTTCCATACATCATTGTCAGTAACAAACTTCAAAACGAAAAACAAAGAATGACAAGATTATATCCAAAACATAAAGGGTACAATTTATTCGACAAAGTTTGACAAACGTTAAGTCATCGAAGTCTTTCTCCATACATCATAAACAGCCTCAAACTTCAAAATGGAACACCGGTAAGGATACGATTATATTGAAATCATCAATGATACATTTTTCCCAACATTATTTTATAAACGTTAAATACCATTACCACACTAACCATCCAAAACTACTAATAAAAAACTATAACAAATCAACACTAAACACTACTTTTATAATTTTATGATAAAGCTTGTCCTCTCTTCACACACTACACCACTTCTCTATGAAACGACTCAAAATCTTCGGTCTCCCATTCAGCGTCCGTGTCATCGGGAACCTCATCCTCCCGAGTGTCGGCATCTTGAATGCCTCGGACAAAATCTCGTGCCACTATAGAGGGAATTGGCACCTCATCGCCTTCGAAATGGCACCGCCATTTCATGATGATAATTTGTAAATCCTGCGTGAGCATGCTCTCCTCCCATTTCCCGTCCTTTAATGACAATCCGCACTGAATCATAGCTTTGCGTGCGTAACCCATCCCATTCTTATCCTTCATTGCGTTCACTTCACGAATTGAATCGCGAGCCAGCGTAAGGAAAAAAGCCTTCCCGGGCCCGAGTAGCTTCCCGGACCAACCCTTGCCACTCGGATGGGACCACGCATGCTTCTCGATCCCGTTCATTTTCCAATCCTCCCATTTCCGCGACCATACCTCCTTAATTTTGGAAATGACGAAGGAGTCGGCAGGTTGCACGAGGTGAGTCGCACAAGGAGGGAAGAAGTGTAGAATAGTCCTCTTGGCGAGTAAGACTCGGTTCAACTCCTCGGAATTGTTGTGACCGCCACAATTGTCGAGGAATATTATTTTTTCACGCCCTTCGCGGTCTCTTTGATAAGACCTCGGCTCTTCTATCCATTGCGGGAATACGGTTTTATCATTCCATCCTTTGGGGCCGGTTCGGTAGCAAACTCCTACTAAAAGAAAAAACAAAGGAAAGGGAGAAGGGGTGAATTACGTTAGGGGGATTTAATGAAGGAGGGAAAGGGAGGGAAGAGGTAGAAATATTAAATGACGAGGAAAAGGACGAGGAGGGAGCATTAAGAACCAATAAGAAAGGGCAAAACATATATTCATATAGAGTAATGCGTAAAGATTGGTGATTTATAAGGGAGATGAACATAAATCGAAGGATTTAAAATTTAATGAAACTTACCCGGTACATCGTCGGGAAGGCCCTTTATCGGGTAATTACGAGCGCGGTTGGTTAATATCAACATTGGAGCCTCTATTCGGGCGTTCACCCCCCCCTGTGAGTTGTACCATCAATGTCATGGACTCTCCGCCACCCGCAACGTCCGCGTATCTAACAACCTCGTCGCCGCGAAAGCCTAAAGTCTTTTTGTTGTCCATGTTTACAATCAAATGCGTCTCGTCCATGTTCTCCACCAAATCCTCGTTAAAGAGACCTATAATCCACCAACAAAATAGATGAACGCAATAGAAAACAAAACACAAGTAAGTTCAATGAAAGGGGAAACAAAATACAAAACTTATTATGTCAAGAGGCAATAAATGGAATGGAAATACGAAGCATACCCGATTGGAATCCCCTTTTTAGTACGCCCATTTGATATGCCACGGATCTTTCAATGTACTCCTCCTTCTCCGGACTTAGTTGTAGTTTCCCCTTTTGAGCTCGGGCGACGATACTATGCTTCTCAAAAAAGCGTTGAATCTAACGCCGACTGATTTTTGGCTTGATCTCTTCACAATTCTCGTCGGAAAATTCAGGCGCACCCTCTTTCTTCATTTCGGCGATGATGTGATTTGCCATTTTTCCCACAATGATAGTAGACATTTTCAAACCCGCCTTTTGGAATCGGAAAAATTCGTCCACTAGTTCCTCGTGAACCTTGACAACCCATGGTAACTCTTTCCTTCCCCTTCCCGGTAACGCCTTCGTTACTGCCACACTCCTCTTTCCAAATCCTGCGGAAGATAAGGTGAGAGTAGTCTCCCTTATCCCTTTGAGTAGCGCCACCCGTTCTACCCACCACGGTCTCGCTTTCTGGTACTCTGCGATTGGATTAATGAAGCAAAAAAAAATTAGTGACTGAATTCCTATGAAGATGTTTAACTCATTTAGTCTCGTCTTCGCTTAATTAGCGACGACAGGTTGTCGTCGCCTAATTCAGCGACGACAATCTGTCGTCGCTGAATTAGGCGACGACAACCTGTCGTCGCTAATTCCATTACGACCATCTACTGTGGTTGAATGGCATAAAACTCGACTACCCTAAGATTCATGGTTCACCGACGACTGGAATTCGTCGCTGCTTACGGATGAACCTCTGTCATCGGTATATTGAACTTGCCCGACTAATTAAAAAAAAAAAACATTGTGAGTATGTGGGTTAGCGACGACAAGAGAAGTGAGAAAAGAAATTCTAATTAATTAGCAAGTAACATACATACCGATTACTGCAATTTTTTTTGAGACAACTCCCGAGTGAGCATCGCTATTTGTTCTTGATGGGCGGCCAATTGGTCAGTGAGTGCCTCAATTGTTCGTCGCCATTCCTCTTCTGTCGGTGGTGGAGGTGGGGTCATCGGACGCCGAACCCGTGGAATTTCGCATAAACGGGCTCGCCTCACACGAACATTTCGGAACTTATGTAGAACCGCGGTACGAGCCTTGCGCAAAGCTATTACCTTTGGAGTTCTTCGACAATACTTTAGGACGGTGTATAGACGAGGGTCCCACAGATGGTAAAGCCGCAATAGGTGGGGAACATTCACGCGATACCCGCGGTCATCATGGACAATCCATGAATGACGTGGATCCGCCGAATCGAATTGCCGTATGTGGGCGAACGTCGAGCCTCGGTCGTCACCGTTGATGAAGAGCCACGTCGGATTAGCGGGAACATCTGGGGGGATGTCTAGAATCTCCGGTCGCAGATTTTCCCTTGGGTTTAGGGAGCGAGGTTCACCATACCTCCAATGTTCAGGCCATTCGGCAACCGGAATGAAGTGCTCGACCCGAGGCACAAAACTGTCGATGTCCTCCTCTCCCGTGGGAGGAGGAAAAAACCAACCAGGATCCTCAACTCGGTAGGGAGCTTGAGGACCCGGATTTCCCAACACAACGCCTCTCTCCCTATTTGGTGATGGAGGCACCTCAAACACGTCGTCATCATCCGCGTATTCATCCTCTTGTTGTCGTCCCTCGCTATCCGGACTTTGCTCGTCCTCGGTGGCGGGCTCATCCACATCCTTCCATACCCGAATATCCGTGGGATGTTCTTCCTCGGGGGCTAGATCCTCAACCGGCGGTTCCTCCCCATCCACAATGCTCTCATCGCTACAAGAAGTGGAGGGGACGTAATCTTCATCACTCCATTGACTAACTTTCCGCTTTCCCAGTTTTATTTCCCTCCTCCTCTCTAACCTTTTCTGTGCCTCACTCCCTCCCCCATCCTCCCGCTCATGAAAAATCGACTCTTTCCTTTTAATTATCTTCTTCCTCTCAACTCTTCCCACCGCCTCACTTCGCTCCCCTTCCTCAACCATCGCCCCTTTTCCCATTCCTTCTTCATTTAACGCCTGCTCTCCTCCCGCCTCACCTATTTCCTCCCTCCCCCTATCATCCCCTCCCGCCTCACCTATTTCCTCCCTCCCCCTATCATCAGATACCTTACATTTTTTGTCATCCTCGTACTCCTCCTCTCTACTCCTCCACCTGTCTCAGTTCCCTCCCCTTCCTCAACCATCGCCCCTTTTTCGCTCCCTTCCACACCTGGTGCCGTGTCCCCTCCCGCCTCACCAAATTCCTCCTCCCCCCTCCCACCAGAAACCCTAATTTTCCTGTTTAGCCTTTTACTCCTCGCTACTCCTCCCCCCGTTTTACTACCCTCCCCCTCCTCAACTGTCGCCGCTTTTTCCCATCCTACCTCAGAAAAAACCGCCTCCCCCCACCCCTCCGCAGTCAATGGGTTCCCCCCCCCCCCCCCCCACCTCGTTTTTTTCCTCCTCCTCCCTCTCATCAAAAACCCTACATTTCCTTCTTACCCTTCTTTTCCTCTTCTCTAATGCTTCCCCCACCTCTCCTTCCTTCTCCCCCTCCTCAACCGTCGCCTTTTCTCCCTTTCCCCCCTCATCGTTTACCTCTTCCACCCTACTCACCTCTACAAATGCCTCCCTTTCGTTCCCTTCCCTTTCTCCTCCTTCCCTTTCTCTTCCTTCCCATCCAATGGCTAACAGGATTGCTGCCTCCTGTTGCCTTACCAACTCTTCCGCGGTCGCTGTAATAAGGGGAGGATAGCGACGACGTTGAGCGACCACAGTACGTGGTCGCTTAATTTTCCTGTTGCCACCCTTCATAGCTAAGCTTAAAATTAGCGTGTAACAATGAGGTGAAGAAGACGCGACTATGAAGAGTGGAGGGTGCAGTAAACTGTACAGACGTAAAACCCTACTTTTATTACGTAAAAATAAACTATTTCGTGCGGGGGATACTTTCATTACGAATGGCCATGCACGAAATTACTTCAAACCCTATCCGATGTGTTTGAAAATTCCAACGATGGGGCGACGATAATAATTCCACGTTTCATTTACCACGCGGATTCAATATTGGACGTGGTCGCGTATGCAACATTACGTCGTTAGACATTACAATATTAACCGGACGACGTTTCTATTAGAAATTTCCAACGTTAAAGCGACGACGCATTGTCGTCGCTTTTCGATTTCTCCAACATTCGCAGAATCTCGGATGCAGTACACTTAAATTTTCGCATACCGGCGACGACACTATGTCGTCGCTGGTACATACGTTCTTACACGCATAAAAGCGCAATTGGACGACGTTGTAAAATTAAATTACAAACAATGGGAAACAGCGACAAACAAATTAAGCAACTGAGGGTTGCTACATAAAGGTAAAGATTATAGAAAAAACACTTACTTGTACGATACCCCCCGAAAAATGTTGCGGAAACATCTTCACAGTCCTCGGGACGAGCAGTTCCTTTCCATTCGCGTGACAATCGACGATCATCCAATTGATTACCCGCAGTCGAGTAACCTTTGTTCACACTTGCTGAACTTTTCGGGTCGACACCCGGACGTTCCCGTATTTATCACATGGTGGGTCCAAATTTCCGGTCACAACGCCTTCCACGGGGGGGTCCACGTTAGGTGATCCCCTTCCTTCGTTCGGTGGGTCTTGTCCTTGAGTTTTAGTACATTCCATGTCCTCTTCAGTTAGTGGTGGTAATAAACCCGCCGTAGCGGTGTTTTTCGCCACAAAAAATGTGGTAATATGGGAAGTAATCGGCCACATATTACAAATAATAAATCTGCCTTCTTGTCCAAATGATGATACAAAGCAAATAATAGAAAAGCAAACGTGAAAGGTAACGGAAGGATGCGGAAAGACAGTGTCAATATTGGACCAAACGCCAGGTATATATACCAAATAAAAAACCCAATCGTGGGAAAAAGAGAGGGAAACCATTCTCCTTACCTTCGGGCGTCAAAATTTAAATTTTAACTTTGCATGCGGTCCGAATATTTTAGATGACACAAAGAAGGCGGGAAAGTTTCAAAATTTTCGTCAATTTTGAGAGGGGGTATGCACGTGATAAGCGACCGACGATTTTCATGAAAGAGCCATGGTAACCGCCTGCTTCTTGTCGTACCTACGGATCAGCTTTCGAATGGCGACGGGTATGATAGGCGGTTGGTGTAATGTCATGTTGGAGCCGTAATGTTTGCGTGGATATAAAATTGTCCACGTGTAAATTTGGGCGACCAATCTCGAAACGCTTGAGACGAGGTGGTTGGTGAAATTGTACAGTTGGGACCAATTTAGAATATGATTATACTCTATTACGTCATTACATTAACGCTAATACCGGTTACAAGTTAGGGAGACAGACGGAAATGCATCCATTTTAGAATTAACACACATTTTAGCATGAATTCACGCTAATTAAACAGACGTCGCGACAGTATTAGAGTAAAGAACCCTTTTTACCGTACATTGTCGACGTAAAACGGAAAAGCGACCAACCGTTGAAACAACAAGCGTTGCGTAATCGATACACGCGTAGAAATTACACTCCGTAAAACTTTATCAAATTTGTATACCTAACGGCGAATACATGACGCCTAACTGCGATGAAATATTTTGACATGTACGTTGGAATGATTTACAGTGTTACGTGACGGCGTATGATCTGATTTAAATTGTACGACTACTTTTATTAGTGTAAACATGTTTGCGACCTACATTTTTTTTTTCAGGGATCCAAATTACCATAACCAAACAATTAGAATGTATGATTTTTTCCAAAATTTTCAAATTCTTAAATAGCGTACACCACGGTAAATTTTCTTATACGCTAAAAAAACTTACACCCTAATAACGATTGGCGGTGTACCTAGTGTTGGGTATCGAGGACCGTTTGCCGATATTCGATATATATCGAATTTCAAGTACCCGATAATCGATACATCACTTCGATATATCGAAATTCAAAATTTCGCGATATATCTCCAATATATCGCCGATATATCGTATCGTCAATATATCGCCGATATATCGTATCGTCAATATATCGCCGATATATCGTATCGTCAATATATCGCCGATATATCGTATCGTCAATATATCGAGGCATTTAAAAAAAAAAAATGAAAATTTTCGCAGGTGTCCAAAGTCACGTGCCTTCAGACAAGGTGACCGTAAAATCTTTGCCGAAAAGAAGTACGGTTTTTTCTTGAAAGTCAGCAGAGTGTAGGAGATCTCTGAGGTACATTAACGCGGTACACTTGTGAAGTACACGTACGTAATACGCAAGTACGGATTTCCATACGAAAATGGTCGGTTTGTCGGTTATATTTTGCGGCGTCTACCTTTAAGTCACGGAACGCAAATCACGTCGTACGTCGCGTATCAGACAATTTGTCTTTATCGCTAAAATAAAATATTATATAAAATATTAAATTTATATAATACTATATATCGCGATATATATCGCGATAATTTATGTTGGTCTCGATACGATATATCGAGGATTCTTCCCGATCGATATTCGATATATCGAATATCGAGATTATCGCGATATGAAATTGCCCGGTACCCAACACAGTGGCACTACCAAACTGACGACGATTAGCGACATTTACAAAAAAAACAGCGACGACTGTAAACGTCTAGTTTTTTGTGACATTGGAGATGTTCGGGGTTTTGTGACATTGTGACGTCATGCTCACTTGTGACGACGTCGACGTCCCTAATTCAAGAACTTTCCGCCATGGTTTCCTGATTTCGTTTTTTAGACTTTTCTCACTCGACTTACCATAAAATACACATAAAGGTAGTCAAAAGAATTATTTTTCAAAGATCTTTCATTTCATATCATAATTGTTGTGTCTCACTCTAAAAAGTGTGAGATGAAAGCGATAGTGTGAGAGGGAGAGGGGAGAGGCGACGACGGCGTAAAATTATGCAAAGGACCCACGAATGAAAGTGGAGGTCCGAGACCCCTGCAATTTTGTTTCCGTACGTGCGCGTGACGGGTAGGGAGAAAAATAGCGAGTGCTCTCCCTCGTCCTAAATTTTTTCCACTCTTGTGGCGCGTGCGTGGATCATTTGTCATTCGTTGTTTGGGCGATACTTTAACTGAAATCACCTCGCGAGGTGATTTTTTATGAACTTTTTTTATGGGTTGGATTCTCTTGCCAAGGGGTCGAAAAGAGGAAAACGCCAAAATGCGTTCACATGACGACAAGCATGGAGTACATTTGAATTATCAAATTGACGTTCATGTATTGTGGTAAAAGTGATTTTTTCGCACGGCTAAAGTTTTTCTCGTTGGGGACTGAATTTTGGGGGAAAACGACAGGAAAAAGTCGATAGTTTAATATATGGGGACACCCCCTTACTGGCCCGTAACCAAAGTAATCATACAGAAATCTGTACGATTTACCGTAAGATAAATTCAATTTCTGGTCAATGACGCCATGAATAGCGTACGTATATATGTCTCATTCGGGAGAACCTCCATCATCGAGAAAGTGGGGTTGCTTTTTCGATGTTGTACTTATTCGTACCATTCCGTATTGTTCTTTTTTATTTTATAAAGAACATGCTCTCCGAAATTGTATAGAGACTCTCCAAGCTTCTGGGCGTAAACATTGATCGTCCATTGTTTTTCTTTTCCATGTTAGTGACGCAATTGGTCTATCCAACCACTCAACCAGTTTTTGATTGCCCGCCTCAAAACACCAAGCATCACCTTTTTTCACCAATAAAAGTTCACTTATTGTCAGATGGCCTTCTAAATATTGTAAGTCTCAAACCGTGGAACAATAAATTGCTCACAACTATTTTTGCACCTGAAATTTAAGTAGGCAAGAGATATTTTTGTTAAAATGAACAGGAGTCCAAGATGGACAAGTAATGAAAACATTACAAGACGTGTAGGCCCATGTGCCTTCGGACAGGGTGAAAGCAAATCCACCAACAACCACTAAAAATCTTTACCAAATGATATCTTCACACTATAGAGGTACCAAACGTTTTAAACGCACGCATGAAACGCCAAAAAAATAATGAATATGTGCATGGAAAAAATGCACTATTTATAAAATGCATTGACCGAGTTTGACTTTATAGAAAAAGACAAAATAGAAAAACACTCAATCAAAAATTATTACTACATTAATCGAAACGAAACCCATTTCGACGTCACTTCAAATATCTCTCTATCTCTGTACACTGTGAGTCGCGCTAAATAGGCGGCCCCAAATTTTGAGCCTCAAACCTAAAATGTAGTTAATAACTCTATTGTTTTTTACGTTAATATAGGTAGTATTTAATTAGCGCTAATACTCTGGTTTCGACCATTTTTAAATAATGTGTAATGTACGAAATTTGTTAGTCCCTACTAAACCTGCCCATTATTTTTTACGGACATACAAAATAAGTTTACAAACGTACATAGTAAGTTTACACACGTACATAATAAGTTTACAGACGTACAATAAGTGTCAGATAAAGGCGTCGACACTAGATATTGAGTGCGTCGCCACGTAAAAGCGCACTAAGTTTGATTCCCGGTCATAAAGACGAGGGAAAATACCAAGACCTTGGTCTCACATGTTCAAGCGTCGAATATGTGAACACCGATTATCGCGGCTACAATATGGGGATGTGTATCCAAATTAGTGTTATATATACAAATTAGTGTTATATGTACAAATTAGCACTAAATTTTTGTTGGCGTTAGGCGTTTGAACCCAAGATAGAGCTATTAACACTAATTGTTTCTTTACATTAATTATTTTTTAGCTTTAATAGTGATTCACGGTCTACTCCACTTTCCGTACATTTCCCTACATTTCTCGTGCATTTCTGTACATTTTTCGTACATTTTATCTGTTTTACCAAAAGTTCAAAAACTAAAAAAAAAAAAACGCATTTTCGTAAAAAAGTCAAAATCCGTACGATTGGTACCTCTATGCTTCACACGCTCCGTTTGCCGTCCCATGGACCTTCGTGGAACGGAATTTGGCCTTTAAAGCATTACAACAAAGTTCGTACAATGATAAGTATACATGTACAAATCTTAGATTTTAGTACCCCCGTACAATCGTAAATGTTGGTCACCCGTACATAAACTACATTCAGATTCTACGCTTGAACGATCTTTGACGATTTTCAACATGTAGAAAGCATATGTGGTACAAACCTAAATAAATCATGTGGCCGAGAGGTACACCATGAATTGCTTATAGTGTTAATAACAATACATCCGCGCCCTTAAATTTTGACCCTCGAACCTAAAACAGAAGTAATAAAAGTTTATTTTCCTTTACGTTAATACTGGTTTGGTAAAATTAAACTTTTTTGGACAATTTTAAACAGTGTGGTGCACGAAATGTGTCAGTTTGTATTAACAGTGTTCGAATTTTGTTATAAAGTAGAAAAAAAGGGCCAAAAATTGGTGTCAATGGGAGAAAGTGAGTGGCATCAACAGGGGAAAGTGCACTAAGATTTGAATATGGCGGGTACAGCTTGGGAATGTGTATCCGAATTAGTGTAATGTGTTAATTAAAGTTAATGTTTTACTGGCTCGAGGTCAGGAAACCCAATATAGCGTTAACAACACTATTTTTTTCTTTACACTAACAATTTCTTAACACTAAAAGCTATTCACGATGCAGTTCAGCGGTACAACCTGATGGAAAATTGGTCAAAATATTAGTGTCGGTATACTTGTCCATACGATAAGTGACAACGGAATAACGACTATAGGGTGAGTTTCAGTATGCGAAAAGTGAGGTATTTTTCAGGATTTCATACGTTGAAGTACCGTGTAGTTTTGTGTTTTTTTTTTTTATATATATACATTTTGAGGAGATCCGACCAAGATTCTCTAGGCGGAAACATTAACTCTTCAATTATTTTTTAGCCATCATCGACGAAGGATTCATTCCATTCGGCTTTGTAAATGGATACCTACCTCAATTGTCCTCGAGGAGGCGGGTAAGCAATACAGGGCGTGTAGAATCGCTACACCTTTACGATAGCAATTTGTGCCACGATGAGATACCCATGAAGTGTCGACACTTCGCAACGGCCTTGTGCCTTCGGACAGGGTTGGACGCGAATCCACCAAAATGCAACCGAAAATATTTGTGGGAAGTCATCTGTTTGAAAGACTTTTCGAAAGGACAAGGCTGGAATGAGAGTCGTCCAAAAAAGGAAGAAAGCTTTTTTTTTCGAAAAGACAAGGCTGCAAAAGCAAACATTAAAAAGGACAAAGTATTTGTGAAGAGGAGGGAATTTCACCAGGTGCTTAAACCAACATTACCTAACCAAACTTCAACAAGTATACAAAATTTATTGAACCGTGCCAATTCATTGAATAATGCTCCTAAGGATCAAAGGGTAAACGCTAGAAAAGTGATAGCTCATAGAATGAGATTTGTCCATTCAGCGTTTGTTAATATGTTATTAGTTTGTTTAGTTATCTTGAAAGATCTTTGTTTCTAGTCATATAAGTAGCCAGCTTCGTTTAAAAGTCCATATAGTGCGACAACTGTTGTTTTGTTGTCCTTCGGCATTTTGTAACTCGTCTGGCATTTGACTTTCACTAGATTGTTGATTTATTGTGCTTTCTATAATTTTTTACTGTATTCCCACGTGTTTTGAACACACCATGTCAATTGTAAAATTGACGATGAAAACACACACCGTATGAAAGAGCCGACGAATAAGCTTGGACATCTACCATAGTGCCCAGCCTTGTTGAACGCGAAATGTGTTGGTTGAAGTCGAAATGTGTTGGTTGAAGTCGAAATGTGTTGGTTGAAGTATAGGTTTGTCAATGGGGATGTCTACACTGCATATCAATACCTTATTAGCGTGGATGTTACTTTCTTCGAAGTGATTGGACCCTCCATGCCAAGAATGAGGAACTTATTGCTAAAGTTTCCCTTTACACCCCATGATCCACCTAGGCCTTCAAATCCAATCCTGTTTTCAGCGAGCTGTTCATTTGGGTCGTGTTGGTTAGCTTTTTCTGGCGACTAAAGCCCTCTAACCATCCGCCCCTGCTCCATGGTCTTTTGCGACGGTCGAGGTTCTTTGAGCTTCATCCACCGCCTCCTATCTATTTATCCTTTTTTATCCACACATTTGAGACTGCAGAGTGTCTTATTCTGGATCCGTATAAAAAATTTACAGCCACAGTTCAGAAGTTGTTTGTCATCGATTCCTGCCTATAATGATAAGCATTATCCCAAAACCGATTGCCTATACCCGCAAACTTAGTTTTAGGCATCATCCTCTTAATACCTTTCGAAAAATCTTGACTGAAAAGTCACAAAACCAAACCATTATTAGACCTTCCATCACATCTGAAATGTGAATGATTACCCATTCTGGTAAGAATAAAAATGTGATTATTAACGTATCGACAAGTATGTTATGGCATTTACACGAATAATAATAATCACCAACAATTAACCACAGACCTTGAAGCTGGTAAGTGATTACTTACACGAGTCGAGAACCAAAAAACAGCAAAATAGGGTTGCTGACTTCCCACTTCAAAACCCAGAAAAAAAGCCGCCCCGTCTCATCTTTTTTACATCACTTTAATCACGACATAACAACTGAATATGTATTAAACTCAAGACTCTCGACTCTGCCTGAACTGTCTCTTCTTGAAAAAGCCTTCAATAATCTCTTATGCACATCATTGCACCAGTGGCTATTAGCCCGGCCAATAATGTCCGCAAAAGAAATCCATAAATCCCTTCTATTTATATTGCAGAAACAGATTGTCTACACGTACCACAATAGGTTGCAATCATTGGAAAACCCGGTTTTACAAGAGGACTTTGTTGTGATGCGAGAAACGAAAAAACTCTGTTGGGATATAGAAATATAGGACTCAAACTCCTAGTAGGCCCGTTGTAGACGATTGAGCTCCACACAGTTTGGCATGTTCATCTCCTTTGCTTTTTGAAGTTGCCCCCAGCGATAAAACTTGGCCTGTTGCACACGTTCATTATGACATCGAATACTGACGGTTTCCCTGTATACAACAATACAGCGCTCGGACAGAATTAACAAAGCAAATACAAAGTGGTATCCTGCGAAGGCATATCAGTAATTACCACCAGCGGTCACACACAAATGGAAACACCAAGTTGAACGTGGGAGGCAAAAAATACTCTTGGGAAAAAGAGAAACAGGTTATGAAAACACGGCATACGACTTGATAAAGAGCTGATCCTGAAATTACAAAGGGAGACAAAAAATAGTGATAACAGGTATGTAATACTAATAGCGTCCTGTTGTACATTACTGACTGCTCAGTGAGGATTCATGATCACATACCTGTAATCTGACTCCACCTGATGATCGACTCTACGTCGCTGCCTGCTATTGACCGGATGCTTTGTATCGAAATCTTCCGATTGAACAAAATAACGAACTCCTAAATCACTGCAAAACAACATGGCAGCCATATCCCAGATACTCAACTGCAAGACTCCAAGTACAAATGTACCAGAACAGCTGTACTCCGATTCTACCGTTCCCCGGAAGAAACAATTGACCTTCAAATGAGCATTGAATTAGGACACTAACTCATTATGAAACTGAACCGGTTCCAGAGAGCCATCTGGATTCACTGCTTTGGCATGACAAAACCAGTTCACTTGTGAATGCACTAGATTATATTTATTTTTTAGAGGTTATCTCTCAGTAGACACATTTTTGGCAAACTGTATGTTTACAGGTTGTTTAAATGTATAATCATCAGACACTTGGCTTTAGCAGCAAATCGTCATTTGTGATAGAGTAGCTACAACATGCACTGTAGATAGTTGGGGGCACGAAGTTGGTAAAGCATTGATAACTAGTGCAGATCCACTCGGTTTGGTATAGATGCTATGAACAGAACCAGCTTTCCTAAAAAAATCTCTTTTCAACGTGAAACTATTGCCCCGACAAATATCCTCCATCGTACAAAAATCCTCCACTTATCTACACTAATCCTGTCATCTGCACAACAGGATGCAATTGAGAGTGGCCATGCTCTGTTCAGCTTTAATTTTCTGAGTCCACACAACGGCTTGTTTAACTTTCATGGAGTTGGTACTTCTGGTGAAAAGATTCAATATATATTTCATTTTGTAAAATGTCAGGAAGTGTCCATCTTGTGTAACTAACCCTTAGCTGTTTTTGAGGTAATCAAATTACAGCAACCTCAAAAATTCGTTGTTCTTTCGCTTGAGTATTCTGGATCCTGAACTACTATAGAACACACCACAGATATGCATGAACTAAAAGCACTGTACCCCATATTAATTACCACAGCAGTGCAATTCAACAGTTATCCTGCCTGACAAATACCTTGCACACTACTCTATATTTTACATGCAAATTTGATTCAAAATGCAGACAAAACATTCAACGCAGATGGGTCACTTACTTTGTTCTCCGTTCAAGTACATAGGGTTCTATCCGCTGAAGGCTGTAGAGTGATTCTGAAGGTGGCATGAGAGCATAGAGAAAAATAAAAAGCAGCGGCAGCAGTTGCAGTAGACCCAACACACTCGGTCCTACACTTGTACCGGCATGCATTCTGTTTCCTGCACCTCTCTGTCCAAAATCTGCCCTGTACACTCGACCTGCATGAAACAGCCCCTCAAACCTACTTTGTCATCATTTTACATAAAAATGGATCGGTATAGCATCAGTTCAGTGCTTAAAAGCCAATCGACTGCAAGCAAATCGGATTGTCCATATGAAAACCGTTACTAGACATCTAAATCAAACAGAACCAGTTGAAGGTAAAAAAAAAAAGAAAGAATATTGACATGCAAAAGCAACTGTATCACCATCTTTCCATAACACCATATCACCATCTATCTTACAGGGAACCGACAAGCATAGCCTTATTACAAGGAGCAACATACAGCATACACAAATACATGCACGGTAACTAAGCTCTAGAAATTTCTTATAACAAGTGCCAGGAGTAAATATGGTCATCTCTATAGCATTTCCAATTTTGGTCGTATTTCATCTGGGCCATTCAACGTCTTGATGCTCATATTCCTTCAAGAACGTTTGGTGACATTCCCTTGTCACTTCGACACTTTAGAACACTAAAAAAATCTTCCACTAACATCCTCTTCCAAGCTTCTAGAATACTCTAATATCTACCCTAGGGCAATGACAACAATGTGACAGCAAGAAATGAAGAGAAAAAAGTACAACTCTGTCATTCGACGCAGAAAAGTATTACAATAAAGTGTGTAGAAATAAAATGCTATAAGAATTACCCAAAAAAAATTGGTCGCATTAACATGGTTGGCTCAAATGTGTGCGAGATTAGACTTGAAATAGACCATACACACGTCACCTCAATTCTATCCAGATGATGGAATAATATACAGTGTCCGTATGACTGGAAAATTCACTGCCATATATTTGAAATTGTTCAATCACTGACATACAGGCGAACCGAGACAAAAATGAACAAAAACAACATTGAACAGGAGACATCTGGGGCAAAGAAGTAAAAGAAACCAAAAACTGTCCCAAGTGTGGTGTCCACAAATTGCAAAAAAATGTATATTTCCTACGTAAATCATAACCTACAGTAGAAAACCACTAGACCACAAAGATCAGAGTCTTTACAAAAACATACCATTCATATGGCGCAAACCGTGCATGCCGAAAAATGCATTAAAGACCTCATTAGGGTCGAATGCATCATCGGCAAAAAACGGAGAGACCCCTCCGTGCCTGTTGCCATGTTGTTGTCTCCTATGATATCGTTCTTGAGTGCCTTCACGTTCGCCTCGATCGTATCCGGCTCGAGCATCCGCATCACTTAGACATTGAAATGCCTTCGACACCGCTGCGCAAGACAGAGCATTGTCATACTCAGCAGTCAACAGAGATGGCTGCACAGAAAGGCAAGAACAGGACTGGGACAATTAAGTGCTTTAGAAACAGTAGGGGTACTTCCACCTAAGCAGCTTGGTTGGTCAACATGACTATCTTTGTGAACACGCACGTCACAATATTGACCAAACCTAATCGGAGTATACAATACAGCATTATCATTTATCAGACTGTAGATGTAGACGTGAATACGGAAGTTTGCCTAAAAACGCGCTTAAGCTTTCTGTTAAAATTCTCCACACGACGTTTCAAGGAGGACTTGGGGGAAAATTTTGGTGGACATGGAGTGCCAGTGAAAAGGCAAGGAACAAATCTTGTTAGCTGGCGCCTCAAATGTCACAACCTGTAAGGGCCTTTTCGTGCACGAACAGGGTCGCAAAAAACGTCTTAATACCAGTTTCGTAGCGAAAACAACGAACTTCATGCTACACTGCCCATCGTTATTACCGTTAATGATTCATTAATGTTAATGCAAAATAAGAATATATAATACTAACTAAGTGCAAGGAGAAGTGGCAAATTGTAGTCCACTCCTTAAATAGTGTCATAATGTCACTATTTTATGATGTTCAGCTAAAAAAGGTAGCGATCAGATGACTGTTATCAACTCTTATAACAATGGGCAGTTTAATATAATTGTTGTGCTACAAACTTAGGTCCCACGACAAGAGTCTATCGGTGAAACCGGTCACAAGTCTCAAATCACATTCAATATCTGTATGTCTCTGAACTGTCTTGACTGAAGTCCTATGCAACGACCTACTAGGATCCTGTCAAGAATACTGGCAAAAATGTCAAGTTAAGCCTATGCATTTGGGACCAAAAACCGAAAACAAAACACTAAACCCTGAATCCTGAATAGTTTTGGCCATCCCCACAATATAAAAGTACTTTGGAGCATTTAAAAAATATGTAAAAAGTGATGAAAACGTTGAAAAGTAATCTGTCAATGAGGGGCACGCTTCCCTCCCTCTCCAACTTCACTCCACAGCTACTCATGAAAATTCATGAAGGGCATAAATTGAGAACCTTCTCAGTTGTTCAATATTCATTCCTCATCTATTCCGGGAAGAATAAATTCAAAAAGATGGGCAAAAGTTCGAAAATAAATCACACAGCCGAATCCCTGTGAAATTCTAATGTCACAACTGTTTTCCATCCAGTGTTGCACAGCAATAAAAGTTGGCTTCAGCAGGTTTTGAATTCTAGCCCTTACTGGTAACAAAATCATGAGGATACAGACACGTATGAACATACTTCAGCAATTCATTCATGAAAAAATGTCTTATAATTTAAACCCAGGTAAAGAGGCAATGTCTAAGTAAAAGCTGCACTGAATTCATACGAAAACCTGTCACCAATTTTTCAGAAATACAGCCACATATGGAAATTGAGAAGAAAACTTATGAATTTGAAAACCTTAATCGGAGGCGCCTAAACCACGAATCCGAAGTCCTAGAGAAAGATCAAAAGGATGAGGCAAAGATGCAAAATTCTTGAATATTGCTACATGAAAGAGAGCATGTAGCTAAGAAAGGCACGTATGCATTGGCAAGTGGCACAACAAGGTAAGTACATCACTTGATTGATGAAATTATTGAAAGACAACATAACAGACAAAACATAACCGTTAAAGTAGTGGCTGGACGCCAAACAGAAACACATGCAGTATTCCCCCTGTTCTAGATTCACAGCATTATCTGACAAGATTAAGAAGTGAATCATGAACTACAAAGATGCACAAGAGAGGGCTTGCATTAAGAAGACACTGAAAAAGGGTAAAACTGGATGTAACCAGGGAGAGGCTGAATGCATTCAGAAAAAAAAAGATGAAGGCTTTTCAAATGAACAAAGCCGGAAGGGCAGGATTTTGCAGCGGCCTGTTTCATTCCCCTTCAATTCCAACAAGCTTGTAAGCAGTGGTGCAATCTCACCTTTAAATGCTTCTTCTGCCCCAGGTGCCTTGTTCTTATCCGGATGCACTTTTAATGACAACTGCCATCACCATATCTCCCCTCCAAAAAATTACACATGAGCATAGGCAAATGCAAGACAACTACACCGTGAATCATTATTAGAGTAAAGAAATGATTCGCGTGGGTTTTATATTAATGTTACTAATTCTGATTCAGTTCCAAATGGCGCGGCTTATTCTGAACCGTTTAAAGAATTAACGTTAATTAGTGGCATCAATACTAATTTAAGTTATTTTAAGTCTAGTTTAGGTTCGAGGGGTAAAATTTAGGGGCGCCGGTATAGAGTCATTGACGAGTACCGATATACGGTGTATCACGATCTATTGTCAAAATCTAGTGTAAAAATCGCGATCTATTCATTTACAATCACTGACTGATTGCACGATCATTTGGCACAGGGCTTGCAACCGTTAACATGGAATTACACCATCAACTGGAGCCTTTCATCCAGAACTAATCCACACCTAGGGATTATCTCCAGAATAAGATTCGGTTTCAGTTTTTTGTTTCCTGAAAGTTGATAGTAATTGGGCAATCAGAGTAAATAGGCTCAAGTATTCCTTACAAACAGCATTTGACCTTGGATATTCGAAAATTTCAGTGTATGCACAAAAAAATACTTCAGCAGGTGCACGTAAAGATAAGGGCGCGGGTACAAAGACAACATGGGAGTCAAAATGAACCCACCCTTTGCAAGGATTTCTTCAAAATTTTGCAAAGCTTCATGCATGACTCTAAACAAACAGTCACATTAGCCTACTACTATTCAAATGTATCTCTAGATTACAAAACTGTATGTTAACAAGAATACACGGTAGGTAATGCCATCAGTGAAAAAACAAAATACTGTAACAACAGTAAAAGCTCTAGCAAAAACTAGGTGTTGTTAGACCGCACTTTGTTATATCAGTGGAATTCTCTAAGTATAAATGCCATCCTGCACAAACGCAAAAGCGTACTGAATCCAAGTCTTACAAGCCTTCCTTTTCAGACTATGACAGCCCTTCCAATGCTACGCTTCAAAAGTTGAGATGTACATGATAAAAGAAAAAGAAGCAAAGGTCATATCCGAACTTCCTTGAATTACAACGACTTCAACCAAAACCAAGAAGGAAATTAACAGCCAAAACAATAACTTCAAAACTCATAGTAGCTTCTTCAGCATAAGTGACATCCAGAAGGACCGAACTGCCAGGTAATGAGACGCAATGGTAATCCATTCATACCTTTCGATAGGCCCGTTTGATTTCTTCTTCTGTACTCTGCTTGGTGACCTCAAGGATCTCATAGTAATCTGAACATCTGCGAATACGTTTTACCGCCTCCACACTTTCGGGATTAAATTCTGGCTGCAGCACAATTACAAACAGTCAGTTTATCATTCAGATTTCAGTGTGAAATTCATTCATTGCATATCATCCAGAACTCAGGGATGTTCAGTAACTCTATCCATAACCACGTGTGGTGCGAGATAATAGACCCCAAAAATCTTTCTTCCAACAGATGTCACATAGATAAGGTCCATTACCACTTAGATTCCAACAAAACATTGTACTATTGCAGTTCAGGTGGTTCCCAGCTTATTATTACTCTTCACATGGAATACACCATTTTTTATTATGAAAACTATACATCTGAGTATGTATAATTAAGCAGTCTACGGTGAATTGAAAAAAAAACGTATGTGTCCTCTCAAGTGTGATTTGTACGTGACATTGACTAATCCATACTAACTCTACGTTCATAAATTCGTGCGGAGTACAACACCGTGAATCGTTTATTAGAGCTAAAAACACTAATAGTGCCGGTTTTTTTTGCTCCCTGAACATAAAATAGCGAGATTAATATTAACTGTTTTTTTCATAAAAATAATTTTGTAAGGGGCTGAAAATCGCCCACGTTGCTCAAATGTATATTAAAATTAATAACACTAACATAAACCACACGTCGCTAATAGCGATTCAAGCCTATTTCTAGTGCCTGACACGGATCAGGCTATAGCAATTTGAGCCTATTCTGATTAAAACCACACTAATTACAAAAAAAGGGGTTTGACCTTGATCCTGCTAAGATAATCAAAAAGCCACGAAGGCAGACGTGATGAAAAGACAGGAAATTGACTAGCAAAATCAGCACCTGTTGATATTCCGATCTGATAAATTTTAAGATTTCCAGTGAACAGCTTTTGTACAGCACAGGCTTTTAAAGCAGATCCCCAGACCTTAAAAATACTGCATAAGGCAACAGCGAAAAAGATGTAAACCAATCCGAAAATTCTCAAATATTAAAATTAAATTGTTTCCTCTATCAACCGCGACAGGTTTCCATTCATTTCCAATAAGCTTCCCTACAGCATTCACACACAGAAAAAAACAAAAAAAAAAAAAAAAAAAATCGCAAAAAATTGGGACGTACGGACGGTGCCGGGCCTTCAGCGAGAGAGGCTGTGAGCCTTTGTAGAGTGGCTGGAGCGTCATCAGGGGCCAGACGCGTGCCTTTTGCAGCTAGCCGCGTGGCACGTGCGAGGTTGCCTTCCTTCAAAGCCTGCAAGCCCAGCACGGCGCACCGCTCCGCCTCGTCGCGATTGGACGCCTCCATGGCGGCAGGAGAGTTCGAACACACACACACACACACAGAGAGAGAGAGGGAGAGGAGAGAGAGAGAGAGAGAGGAGAGTTGAAGATGGGAGAGAGAGAATTTAAACCGAATACGGCACAGCAAACTGTACAAGTGTCCTGTTCTGTGACACAAATGTTGTAGTGTACTGTTCTGTGTTGGCATGTTCTGTGCAGAACTGTAGTAGAAAGTGCGAACACACTGATTCAGTGGTGTGAGCTCCACAGACGTGATAGATGTACAGTACAGTACTGTACTGTACTGTACTACACCTTGAATCGCTATTAGCGTCAATGTTTTTTTCGCCACTTAATACATCTTTTCTCCGTACACACTTGTCGGATTGTGGATCTGACGGTCGCGATTGAAAGGTGACACTCTCAGCTTCCGATTGGCGGTCTCAAATTGAAAATCGGACAAGTGTGTACGGAGTAAAGATGTTTTAAGTGGCGAAAAAACATTGACGCTAATAGCGATTCAAGGTGTGTACTGTACTCCCCTTTGTACCTTGATCATTTTTTCCATCGCACTTTTTGAAAATAAAGATTCTTCCATTTGATAGATTGATAGCAGCGCGGAATTGTAGGCCAGTCAAAAGTACATGGTTAGGGCGTGCATACATGCTCCAATGTAATGTACTTTTTTTTTCTTCTAATGTCAGTCAGCGAATCGGATGCAGTGCTTACACGCTTAAATCTGATGGTTTTGCTGACTGGCACACAATGCTGAATTTAGAAAGCGTACCACCGTTAAAACTACACGGGAGGTGGGAAGCCGTTGGCCGTTCTGCTCCGCTTAAAAGAAAGGCAGCTCAGTTCCGTTATTTTTAATGGGTTCAAAAAGCATGCGATGGGCAGTGGATATTTTTTCATTTCCAGTATTTTTTAACGTACCGTTCTTGCAAATTAAGAAAATAATTTTTACCGGCCCAAAATACAGCACACTTGCTAATCGCTTGTTAGCATATAGTACACTAAATCCGTCTCGATATCATTTGTAAAACCCACACAAAATAGAAATGATAAAAATACTTCTTTTTATACAATATAGCATAGTTCAAAAGTAGGCTTTTTTATGGTAGGCCTTTGGTAGGCGCACAAAACTTTGCACAAAACTCGCGCAACGTAGGCATACTGTATGTGTGCGCGTCGTGCACACTCCTGTACGAACGTCTGAATCTGACGTAAGATCAAAGTACAGCGCACGCCGCCGGACGAATTTTTTTAGCGAACTGAAACGGCGTAGGATGACATTCCGGGGGAAAGCCACCAACGGGGTTGGTCCGTAGGTTTTGGTAATTTTTTTGGCAGTGTGGTATTTTTTTTTTTTAATCGTCCCATACTGCCTGGTTGGTCAATTAGAGGCTTTATTTAGTGTGACCCTCAAAATTGCAGGCTAATATGACAGATTGTCCTTTCAAGTTGCTGGCTTTCATGATCTTTTAATCGCCCACTTTGATCAGGACCGTCGATCGTCCAAATCCGACGGCCTAAAAAAAGTCCCCAAACCTCACAGAAATATTTTTTTTTGTCCAATTTTTTTTCAAAATTTAGACATGACGTTTAATTCTCTATCGATCGATGTACAGCTCAACCCTGTTCCTATTTTATTTCATTTTGCGGCCAATACAATATGGGTCTTAAGGGCATATTGTATGGGCGTACGGTCACCTACTTTTGAACTATGCAATATAGCGGTTCAAAATTGCCCACGTCATTCGCCTGCATTCAAACTAACTAACGCTAAAACTGTCCTCATACTAATTTCTTAACGCTAATAGCGATTCACGATGTGCAGGAGTATAGTACACCGCGAATCGTTATTAGCGCTATGAACTCTATATCGGCACCCCAAAATTTTGACATTAATACCTTAAATAGAATAAACTACACTATTTAAGGACGTGGACCATAATCTGCCACGTCTCCTGGCACTATATTAGAATGAATGACGCTATTTTTTTCTTTACACTAATAATTTCTCAACGCTAATAACGATTCGCGGTGTACTGTACAGGTTAGGTTTGTATAGTACAGTACTGTACCGTAGTGGTAAATTCCGTGCGACTATTTTCTTGCATGTAATGCTGGAAGCTATGGGTGGTGTGCTCAATTCCGTTTCGCTTCATATTTCAATGATTGAGCATCTTATGAACGTAGGATAATGATATGGACGGTCATAAAGCGTCCTAACATTGGACACTGAACCGCACCGGAGTTTATGGAACATCATCAAGACAATACGAAATCCAAACTCCTCATACAGAAGAGTCGAAAAGTACAGTACAGTAGGAATTCTTGCCCGGTATCCGAATTTTGTGCGACTTCTGTACGAAATGTCCGCACTTTTCAAACAACAGGTGCTGCAGAAGGGTGAGACATGAATAAGGGCGCTGGCTTGAAGCCATCCGCTGATACTAAGGGAAATTTAGTGTAGATGTTTTGCAGACCTTTTGAAGTCGTTAAGGTTTATTTTTATACTGCAAACAACAGCTGCGAGATTGCAGCAGATTATAATCGACCGAAAGTATACTGTGGCTTGTAAGAAAATGTGACAATGCATTTTCCTTTGGTGAAAATCCAGTATTTCTCCGGTTTTTGTCAACTGAGGCAATCAATAACAGGGTGAGAGAGTCTCTCTCCAGTGGACATTTCCTCCTCCTGTATCTCTTTTCCTCCTCCTTCACTTTTTTTTGGTGCTTGAAAGAGCTGCTTTTCCTCTCAACAGGACTGTGACGGATTTTCAGGGTTTGTGAGGGCTTTTTTAGGGTTGATTTCCTCTGATGAGCAGTGTGAACAGTACAGATTTTTGTCGTTATGCACTCATGTTTGTTACTCAGCTTTACGATTATGATTTCTGGCGGAATTAGTCTCATTTTTTATCTCTATTTTTTTATTATCTTTCTTTATTTATCCTTTTATTGCCTCTTTTTTTTATATTTTTGTTTTGTCTTT